>JAHWFO010117781.1:36580-79580 GCA_023313115.1 Rhysida immarginata | reverse complement strand
AAAAATCGATATTCATGGTTATGGCAGGGCATATTAATGAGAAATATCGCATGACCAACAATGCAAGACAAAGTTTTTGCAACAATGGTATCAACACGCAATTCACAAACACTCTGCACGGACCAACAATATATATCTCATGACCAACAATGCAAATAAAAGTTTGTGCAACAATAGGTATCAACAATGGTTTCAACACGCAATTCAGCAATAACAATGAGCTCAAAATGATGATGCAATGATAAAGCAATCCTTTCCAAGAATTATAACAATGAACATGAAATGATGATGCAATATGGATAAGTTTCAATTTGTAACAATGCATAGAATTCCTGTTATTCAGGTTTTTCTTAGAAGAGAGAGTTCTTAGTACTTAACAATTTCTTGAAAATCTTTAAAAATGATCAGTAGCTGGAGATAATGAAGAGTTAGCAGACTATTGAGAAAGAGTGGAAAGACGACAGAGAAAGGAAACCTTTAGCTCCGTGCTGTATTGAGCAAATGGGAAGCAAGTAAATAGAAGAATTGGCGACCGCTAGACTACCCAAAGTGATGAAAGGCCAAATTTTGCTTCAACACAACGAGAGAAGAGTGGAAATTGTAACAACATCAAGTGTACATCTGAAGTAAGATTACCTGAGTAAGAAATTATTGGAGCGGTCCATCCATTGTGAGCCTTTAAAAAGATTTTTTTCGAATTTTCATTAAGAATTTTTACTGTATTAATTCTAAGCATTTTCATGTGTTTATTTTTAAGATATTGCAAAAGTTAATTTAATTTTTTGAGATTGTTCTGTTTACATCCAAGTGGAATTATCCCGGGCAACGCCGGGTACCTTTGCTAGTTTTATATAATAATTTATTTTTCATTTGGTACCGTGACCAATTGTGGAATGGAGCAACGTAACAGGTTTACCGTTCTGTGTGTTAGCAAGTTTTTAAACTATTTCCAGTTCGTTATTAATATCTAATGTTAGAAATTATTATTATTATTATTATTATTATTATTATTATTATTATTATTATTAACATTACTACTAAGGCCGCTGTTAATGAAGTTATAATTAGCGTATTATTCTTCTATATCACAATCACGTAATTAATTTCACCTTCTTATTATCTATTTAGTTGTTTATATTTTCATTTATTCATATATTCCAATCATCATTTCATTACAACTTTACTAATCAAAAAGATGCATGCATAAACAGTATTATTATGAACCAATCTCTCACATTCTTATCCCACCCCCCACCCCCATCCTACCATATATAACTTGTCTATCCCGACTGCGCTATCATATTCCCAGGATAACGTTTATATAGCAATATAAAGCTTATAAAAAAGCTGTTTATGGACTTCTATGCTTTCTTTAGATAAGTTTAGGTAGTCAATTGCTTCCAACTATCCCTCCCCACCAGCAACTTAATAGATAACAACGAATGTTTACATTCTAACCAAAATGATCATAGCCCCCTCTCCCACTTCCAACCCTCTTCTCCCACTAATGTAACAGAATCACTTCCATAAATGACAGCCATCAATCTCCTCTCCCCCAACCACGATGAAACAGAACTCTAAATTTAAACTTTTGAAACTTTATATTCAAAACCTCAGTTTATAAAACACAGCGCACTTATATACGTTGCTCCACGCCACCCTGGCTTCCCAAAATCGAAACTTTGTAAAATCTAATCATGTATCATCAACATTTCCAGCCCAAATGTTATAAACTTAAGTTCACATCCCCTATCCCGTTCCCCCATGTCACTGCCAACCCACTGCTAACCAATCAGAAACACAGGTCCCCAACCGAGGCTAACAGATAACTCCCCTTGTCGTAATTATGTACATTTATATATTTTCCTTATTACTTGTAAAATCTTGCTATGATGATGGTGTAAACCGAAACGCATAAGCAATATAATAAACAGTTATTGCATAACCGGACCAATCATTATTTCGCATTATGCAAAGCAATAACGGACCCAACCCTGCCAATAATCGAATTTGCTGGGCATACCTAGTGGATCATGGGATTTCGATTTCTAAAAAAATAAAAATTAGTACCAAAAGTCGCCACCAAAGTATATCAGTGTGAGTACTGAAAGATTAAATGCCAAACGACACAGCAAACATCAATTTTATTACAAGTGATTGTAACTTACCAATGAAGTTCAATATGACCACTATCGTGATGTTCCAAGAAATTCATACAATCTATATATATAAAATTCTCTTTGTCTGCGTGTCTGTCTGTCTGTTCGCTATACATTTCAAAATGGCTAGACCAATCTTGATGAAATTTTTCATGGCAATTCAGATGGACCCTAAAAGGTTTTAGGCAGGTCATAGTGGAGATTTCACTCTTCATGGATGTCACACTTTACAATTCTTTACCCCCTCCTTAAAAAGAGGTTACATATAGTTAAGTGTGTAGTGCAGCACCAGTTAATGTGTTACTATATGTTCCATGGCGTTATTGTATATTGTTTATTTTACTAATTTTTTATTGAAATCTTGATGAAATTTTTCATGATAATTCAAGTGGACCCCCCTCCCTTTATTACCGCTTTCACTCCGTTCGTTATTTGTTTGTGATTTTTGCCACCCGATGGAGTTGCATATCACGAGTATACGTTTTCGCCCATACATTTCGCCCGTCTCGCTTTGGCCAGAACGCGCACCAATGACTGCAGACAGCATTCAGCGATACAATAGAAATGATTACTTATTCTGTTGCGAAAAGCTAAATCGAATACTGAAAAAAATAATTAATTGCAACACCACCTCTGTTGTAAATAATGAGTCGAGGTCAACGATGGTGGTCTGAACATCGCCAGCCAAAGCGCCATTACTGTATATCCGCTTTGTCGCCAGCTGAGAAAGCACCCCCCCCCCCCCCCACCAACATCGTGCTTGTAGTGTGAAATTTCTTATGCGATCTCCCAAATTTAGAAGGTTTTTAATAAATGCGGTATATAATTTCATAAATACCTCTAAACAATCATACTGGTATCACTGAAACGACGATAACAACGTTGGATACATCTAATCAACCAATCACGATATGAAAGACCAGGATTCTTACATGAGAAAAACATTCTAAGACACAGAAATTAAAAAATACACCTGTGAAAGGTCAGTGGTGAACCTTTAATATATCTTTTATTACAATTTAAAGCTGAACAAGAAATCGGCATTGAGTTTTGGTGTGTTTATCTACACGTAAAGATCGACGAAAGCCATTTTTTGACTACCAAAGCAATGGCCGCCAGGCCTTCGAATTGGGACACGATGGTGGCGCTGAAAGCAGCTCATGAGCGATCTACTCATTTCATATCGTTGGTCGAGGTGGTGTTGTTGTTAAATAGACCTTTCTCTTGAAAACGAAACTGGAGTAACTGCGCAGAAGCAGGACAGCAAATGTGTACAACGATATGAAATGAGTAGATCGCTCATGAGCTGCTTTCAGCGCCACCAACGCGTCCCCATTTGAAAGCCTGTCGGCCATTTCTTTGGTTGGCAACAACAACAAATGGCCTTCATCGTATTTCTACGTTTGAAGTTTGCGTAGACAAACACAGTAAAACTCAATGCCGGTTTCTTGTCCAGCTTTAAATTGTAGTAATAGATATATTAAAGATTCACCACTGACCTTTCACAGGTGTCTTTTTATCTTTCTGCGTCTTAGAATGTTTTTCCCATGTAAAAATCCTGGTCATCTTTTATATCGTGGTTGTTGATACATAAAAGATGTCGATATTCAACCATGTTACCGTCGTTTCAGTGATACCAGAATGATTGTTTAGAGGTATTTATGAAATTATACACTGCATTTATTAAAAAGCATCTAAATTTGGGAGAGGTCGCTTAAGAAATTTCAGACTACAAGCACGATGTTGGTAAGGGGGGGGGGGGGGCTTTCTCAGCTGGTGACAAAGCAGGTATATAGTAGTGGCGCTTTGGCTGGCGATGTTGTTCTGCCAACCACAGTAGGCGCCTACACTAACAATAGAGATTAGTTCCACTTTTCGCCGCCTTCAAATTGCCCCAAAGATGGCGGCCACATAAGCGATCTACTCATTTTATATCGTTGGATGTGTAGTAGTGTTTGCACATTACAAAGCAGAAAACGGAAGATTTTGTGCTGACCTGCTTCTGCGCAGTAATTTTGTGCTGACCTGCAGTTTCAGTTTCAAGGGAAAAGTCTATACAAAGAGAGGCATAATTGAAATACTGAATTCATGTGGTGTAAGGAAGTTTAATTTATAATAACTTTGTGTTACAAAATGTTCCATGGCATTATTGTATATTGCTTATTTTACTAATGTTTTATTGAAATCTTGATGAAATATTACATGGTAAATCAGGTGAACCCTGGGAAGGTTTTTACCCCTTCATTTCCGCTATCACTGTTTAGTTTTCTCCGTTTGTTATTTCTTTGTAATTTTTGCCACCCGAAGGAGTTAGCTTATAACGACTATACTTTTTCGTCCAGACATTTGACTTTGGCGCATCTCAAGAAGTTGTTGAACCTGGATTTATCCCAACATTCAAAGTCCAAGGCCAGCTGTATCATCTCATCGGATCACTTTTTGCTAGTGCCCAGAGCAGATCCTCAATTTCTTCAAATTTATTTTATGGGAAATAGCGAAGACAAATGCAACAGATGGCTGCACACCTTTCAAAAGCTTGACAGAGGAATTCTTTTACAGCTCTAACAGCTGCTTCACACACACAACAATTTTGTGAGAGGTTTCAAGACTGCAATGGAACAGCCCCAAGAGACAGCAAACTTTCGTATTGTCACCAGCGCAGACGAAAGACCATCAAGAGCACACGAGCAAAGGTTCAGTGCCCCAACTGCCTATGAGGTAGCCATTCTTATGTTTGGTGAGCCTTCAAGTAATCGAGATATTGTCATCAAGAGCAGAGACAAAAGGCTGCAAAGAGTTTCATCCACACACCGTTCTTATGATGCCTTGCAGTATCCCGTCATTTTCTGGAAAGTTTAAGACTGAGACTGCTTCAACATGTCACTAATTCAGCCGGATACTGGCCAGCAAGTTCCCAACAAAAAGTCTTGCAACGACTTCTATGCCTACATGCCGATGATTAGAGATGGTGAAGTGAACCCCTTACAATACTTAAGAGACTTATTTCATCAGTTCTTGGTGGGCATGTTTCCAAGCTGGAGTCAGAACA
Organism: Rhysida immarginata; assembly: GCA_023313115.1. Classification (NCBI taxonomy): domain Eukaryota; kingdom Metazoa; phylum Arthropoda; class Chilopoda; order Scolopendromorpha; family Scolopendridae; genus Rhysida; species Rhysida immarginata. The sequence goes on along the minus strand of JAHWFO010117781.1, from coordinate 74,372 downwards.
ACTACTGTACATCAGAAACAAACAGCAGAAGCTGAGAGTCGAAAACTATGTTCACCTAATGGATGCCATTGATGACAGTCATCGCCTTCATTTACACCATCGAATGGCAAAAAAGAGGTTTGCCTCATGCGAACAGTCTGAACTGGCTACAAAACAAAATCCACCGTAGCCAAATTGACTCCATCATAAGTGCAGAAATACCAGATCAGGGCTGTGACCCAAAACGTTTTGAAATGGTTCTTAAAAACATTCTACATGGACTTTGCGGAGCTGAGAACATGAACTCACCTTGCATGACAAACGGCAAATGCACCATACAGTATCCAAGACAGTTTCTTGCTGAAACTAGAACTGGAGAAGATGGGTATCCTAGCTACAGAAGAAGAATGCCAGGACAGGGAGGCGTCAGTGCTGTCATAAAGACAAAACACGATCGAGAGATTGAGATCGACAACAGGTGGCTCGTCTCATACTGTCCTTTTTTTTCCGAGATCTTTAAGGAACACATAAGCGTTGAGTACTGCAACTCAGTCAAATCAAATAAGTACGTCTGCAAGTACGTGAGGAAGGGCTCTGATATGGCCATGTTTGGACTCCAAGATGTCAACATGAATGATGAGGTCACGCGGTATGAGATGGGCAGATACATCAGCAGCAACGAAGCAGCCTGGAGGCTTTTCAAATTTCACCTCCATGAACGAGACTCAACAGTGGTTCGCCTTGATGTTCATCTCGAAAATGGCCAGAGGATTTACTATGATCCAAGCAACCCCCAGGAGCTTCTGGAACAGCTATCTGCTGCAAGGGCAACAAAGCTGACTGTACATTTCAGTCTCTATCAACAAGACCAACATGCTGCAAAACCTCTCTGCAGTGAATTTCCACAGCACTACGCATGGCAGCAGGGGGTCAAGAAATGGCAAAGAAGAATCAAGGAAGAGCATTGGGACGAGTGTACACTGTCCAAATATCCCGACTGCTACTATCTTCGCCTTTTGCTACAAAACATCATGGGACCAACCAGCTTTCAAGTCTGTGACACTTTTTACCAAGCATGCCAGAGAATCCTGGAAAAGATATAGCTTACGCATATGCCAGTTTTAACAAGGCTCTCATCATTTTGGAGGACAAATTTCTTCAATTGGGAGGAAAGAAGCTTAACACGTATGAGCTGCCAGTTCTTGCTAGAGACTAAGATGCTGCCTTGGATCAGGAAATATTGAGAGAAACATAGGGTAGATGTACCAGTAATTGACAGTTTAAGACATTGCTGTGAAACGAAATTGTGTACGTAAATCAAATTGCATTTTAAAATTTTTCTAGTTATACCATTAAATTGCAAATACAGTGCAGGATGTGCCAATTTCTAAACAATTATTATATCTTTAAAAGCTATTAAGCAATTAAATTTTTCCCTAACTAATGCAGGAATCACCAGTAGTTGACAATTAATGTACCAGAAATTGACAGGCAGTTTCACCAGTAATTGACAATAATTTAATTACCTATTTTTCTTAACTATTTTTTCAAAAAAAATTGATAACATTCAAAAGTAGCTGAAGAAATCAAGCATTTTTAATAATGTCTAAAGTATTTAACATTAACTAAAATTATGCTTTTTAAAACTTAAGTTGTTCATATAGACCACTTATATTTTTTCCTTTTGAAATAATAAATAAAATCAGTTCACTCCCATGTAAAGTGCAGGAACCATAGAAAATGAACGTATTTTCCAGCAGTTCAATATCATTATATCTTAGTCAACAAATTGTTGGTAGAAAAAATTGATTTTTGACGATTGTTCTCCTACTTGCAAATGCTACTTCTTATCATAGTAAACAGAATAGTAGTTTTCTTCTTGGAAGATAACTTATCTTGGGCTATCTGTTGATCGTCTATGTGACAAGATTCAGGACCAACAAACAGAATCGCCGAATAGGGCCTAGAAGATTTGTCAAATTGGCTGATCTAGAAATTGACAATCAAGTTCCTATAATGGACGCATCTAGATCAATTACTGGAAATTAGGAAGTTACACATAAAAACATCATGTTTTCTTTATTATTACCCTACATTCTATGTCACATTAGTATATTTTTGTTCGTTTTTTTTTTCAAACACAGAAATTATCAATAATTGAAAGGTTATGTCAATTACCAGTGAAACTACATATCTGGGTTCTAATAGTTGACGGTGGGTTAAAACAGTTAACAAATTGGTCATCAGAAATTCTGTTAATACTAGAAGTAATGTCCACTGATCACACAAAAACGTTCAGGTAAAATTAGTAACAAATATTGCATAACATTCATGAAATAAATTCAAGTAATCAACCCCTCACGTAGTGGTTCATTGCAAGGTTTTTTCGACTCGGTAAGGCATTGAACAATCAACATGTGTTTGCGGCCATAATAGGGAGCAAAGTTCCTAGTTTTTTGCTTTTCTGGGAAGCCTAATACATTGTTTAATACGAGGTGGCAACACCAGTCCCTTTTCTTGCCTTATTACTTTATTAAAAGCTTTTAAATCGTGAATTGTCAATTACTGGTGCACTGTCAACTACTGGTACATCTACCCTATTCCATTGTGGATAAATTAGAGGCATTTGCTGCTGAAAATGGTCCAAAGCTACTCGATGATTAAAGAGCTGTTTACGACAGGATAATTGATGCTGTCAGAAGAGAGACTGGACAACTTTTCTTTCTTGGTGCACCTGGAGACACCAGAGACAAATGAAGAAAGAGACAGGCAGTGACCTCCCCTCTAGTGGTGCCTTCGCGCCGCCATTACGGAATTGGCAATAAACGCTGATCGCCGGAGGCAATGCATGTGAATCAATCGCAAACAATTATTTTTTATAATATCTACCCAAGATATCTGGATGAATTTATTATGGGACCACCAGAAAAAGTTGCTCTATTAAACAAAAAATCATCATCCAAATCGGCCCATCCGATAAAAAGTTATTTGGTGATAAATAAAGTTATTCTTAAACATAGATTTAAAAAAAAGTTTAAATGGAAAAGGAGGAAGAGATTATATTAAACAATTAACACGGAAAATTCTCCTTTATAAATTATAATTTGAAAGTTAATAAAAAAATATACAGTTCACTAATTACGTATAATCCAAATTATTGTTGATTAGTACGAGATGTACAAATTACAATCCCCCCCTTCTAATAACTAACTGGACGAAATTCTCATACATAGGGGTCAAATCGTTTTTTTAAAAAAAGATCCAATACTTCAGTTCACAAGTAATTATATTATCAGTTAATTGCTTATTACAATATTTGGATTAATAAACTGATTATTTTATTGAACTGAGAATTATTTCTTCCTTTTCGTTTTTTGTTAAAAAACCCAACAAAACAAAACAATTTAAGTACCTTTTCAAAAATATTTTAGGTTACCAGGTTTTCTTTTAATTTAAAATTTTAAAATCAATTGGTTAATATTTGATAAAGTATGTTAGGTTTGTTTATTGATAGCAATTAAACTTTTAAATATCCTTCCAGTTTAAATGTCCTGCCTTTACAAATATTCCATTATTTTCAGATTAACAAAAATTAAAATTGCATTTTTTTTTATTATCTTAAAACAATTTTGTGACCCAGCTTTTAAATTTTTTTATACATGTAGTATAAACATCTGATATTTCAGTAAACATAGGTATAAACGTTTTTATTGTGATGAATACATTAAAAAAAAATGTCACGCAAGAAATAAGCACCAAGCTCTTACACCCGTGTATATTTCAAAGCTAAACAAAAAATTTAGAAAACGAAACATTTGCGCTGTAGATTTCCAAAGGATGACATTCTTCGTGAAAAGTGGATACATCTTTTATTTCGGCAACAAAATTATACAGCATTTTTTATTAAACATTAAATTAATGACAAATTGATTGGCATTAAATTTACCAGGTTAAAATTGAGTGCAGGGCACAAAACATTAATTCATGTATAACTCTGATGAATATAATCATGAATCCATATCAGAAGACGCGTCTTAATATTATCTAATCCCCGATATTAAAATCTTGTCAAAATATTGTGATTCGGCAGGATTCGTTTCTAGGTCTGTAATTAAATTTATAATCTGCATCCAATGTAAAGAAGCGTTGAAAGAACAATATCAGAGCTACCACAGCCTTAATTTCATTGAGAAAAAGAAAATAAGGAGGCCATATCACACCATCGAAAGATGTAGTATACCTGTGCAAAATTTCAGAAAAAATCATTAGGAGTGAATTTTATAATCTAGGAGAGCAAAGAGCAATTAAATTGAATATGCCTATCAAAATTCTAGCAAAAACATTACATTTTATAACCGAAAACAAAATTAATATTTTCACTAATATAACTCACCATTCATTTGAAATGAGTCCTTCTGACGATCATGTGCTTCGACTTATTAGACTTATTGTCATCACTTACTGTAATATTCGATATCACCATGAAACCAAGCGAGTGGCAGAAAAAAATAAGTGGAGAAAATATACGCAGTGTCTTATCATGATTTATTAAGTAGCGGAAGAATGAAGCTACTTATTGTTTTCACAATGTCCGTCTGTCTGTCCGTCCGTCCCCTTAAAATTTCCGCATTTTTTGAGTTAGAAGGTCGAAATTCGGAATGCAGCTTACTATGGGCATGTACATTTTCACTATTTTGTTTGGTTTTGATTGGCCCACTGGGTCGGAGTTTCGGGGGCAGAAGTTAGAGGGGACCAAATGATCTACACGTATTTATGCATATAAAGGAGTGAAATTCGGTTTACAGATTCCTCTAAGAAAGATCAACATCACTGTAAAGTTTGGGCCGAATTGTCCCAATAGAGTCGGAATTGTGGGGTTGGCAATCACTTGGTCTTTAGAAATTTATGGCAACATATAGGCTGTGATATATCATTCGATCCAAAATAATGAGAAAGGAAAGAATTTGGGGTTCTTTTATATTTTCTAAATACAAGGTTCGAGAAAATCAATTTTTGATTTAAAAAATGGGGGGTTAAAAAGTGCACATGAAGAAATAAAAAAAATAGATGAACTCAGAGCTTCCGCTACTTTCCTATACCTTCCTCGGGAGGCTTAATTTCTTGTTATATTTAAAAATCAATAAAGAATAAATCAATTTAAATTTTTTGTGTAACTGAAGCTATTTTCGAAACTCCATTAGTAATACTGTATGAAGAGGCTTCAAATTTACTTTTTATTTAGCAATACAAATGAAAGTATTTATTAGGTATTAAGACTGATTAAGTCATAAGAATCAACTTATTAATAATAAAAATCAGTTAAGACTGAAAAAATAAATTCATCCTTCCTCTAGATTCATTTACTTTCATCATGGATGAAGAAATAACTTTGCTTCTTCAGTTTTCTTCATCTATGCTTTCACTTGTCTCTGGCTAAGCCTCCATTATTACAATAACGATAAGAGTTGCGAGTTGTACGCGCTCTTTTAAAAATTCGTAAGGCATTGAATCAGCTATTGAAAGTCATTAAAAGTATACGTTATCATTAGTTAATGCAAGAATGTTTTTTTAAAAAAATCAGAAAACAGGTTACGCTTACTAATACCTCTTGAAGTCATCTACAAAAATAGCTGAAATAACATTGAGAACATACGCCACCTTAGGTTTCTGCCATTCTCTTAATGGCGATCGCTGCACTTTCGGTGGCACCAGTAGCGCTGAGCAAAATGAACAGGGCACTGCCAGTCTCTTACTTTCATTTGTCTCTGGGAGACACAGGAAAAATTTTCCTGATCAATATTCTGCTCGCAGAGACCAGGCAGCATTGCACAGCTCTTGCTGTGGCATCTTCTGACATTGCAGCAACACTTCTTGCTGGAGGTAGGACTGCACATTCAGCTTTTAAGATTCCCTTGAACTTAGCCAAAACAGATTTTCCAGCATGCAATATTTCAAGCAATTCAGCTATGGCCAAAGTTTTGCAACGAACACGGCTCATTGTCTGGTATGAGTGCACCAAGTCACATCGCAAGCTACTGGAAGCAGTTGACCGTCTCATGAAGGACATCAGAGGCAGTGACAGTCTCATGGGAGGAGTGACTGTGGTACTTGCAGGAGACTTTCGACAGACCCTTCCCGTCATCCCAAAAGGCACAAAGGCTGATGAACTGAATGCTTCTTTGAAGTCATCTTTTCTCTGGCAGCATATTCAGAAACTGGAATTGAAGATCAACCTGAGAGCCCTCTGTTTGGAGATTTAGCAGCTGAGCACTTTTCACAACAGCTGCTTGCCATTGGGTGCGGAAGATTGCCTTTCTTCCAACAATTTGACATGCATCAACTGCCATGTGGACAGATGGTTGACAGAATAGATGAGTACAGGCAAAGTCTTTTCTAACATAAATAATCACTACAAAGACTCCAGTTGGTTGTGGAAGCGTGCGATTTTGATTCCAAAAAATGATGAAGTCGACAAAATTAATCTAGACCTGCTAAAAATTTTGCCTGAAACAGCAAGTTTTTTCCGATCCATAGACTCTGATGTCTAAACTCTGTGCAGCCACGTGGAATGCCATGGCACAACCTTTTTCTCAAAGAAGGAGCTGCTGTCATGCTGCTGAGATACTTGGACCCTCCACGATTGTGCAATGGAACAAGGTTAATCATCAATAGCATGAAGTCTCATGTTATCGAGGCTATGATCATCACAGGAAAATACAAAAATGAAATAGTGTTTCTGCCAAGAACCCCACTAATTCCATCAGACACAGATTTCCCATTTCAGTTTAAGAGACTGCGATTTCCTCTAAAGCTCAGTTTGTAAATTTACAAGTCTCAGGTACAATCTGTTAATGTTGTTGAACTTGATCTAAAGTTTCCTTGCTTTTCTCATGGTCAGCTGTATGTTGGTTTCTCACGTGTTGGTAGTCTACAAAATCTAGATATCTATTCTACTCAGAAAGGCTTCACATTGTTTACCAGGAAGCTTTGCATTGACTAATTCCATGTTTGGAAGAGGTATGTGTTTAAATTATGTTTTTTTGCTTTGTTCAAGAGAATAAGCTCTTTCAATTAAAAACTATTCTTGACAAGTATTTTCATTTATATTATCTTTTACTGTTTAGTTTACAGCTTTTTTTAAAAACCCCAAGCAAAGCCGGGTATGAAGGCTAGTGCACGATATTTTCCACGCCGCCTCGCAACATATCAGAATTAATTTGTCACCTGTAATGTTATTCGATCTTTCAACGTTGCGATATCGGGGACATGTCCTTGATAAACAACACCTTTAAGAAATCTCGAAAGCCAAGAGTCACAAAGATTGAGATCGTGCGACCGCGGTGGCCATACAATAGGAAATGAACAACTACTGACTCGTAACAGCCTCAGCCCCCTCGTCAGGGTCTAAAGTATTGTCTTTGCTAAATCGACGTAACCCATACCCCCCCCCCCCCCCCCAGTCATTACCGCAGCCCCCTCTGCAAGGAACACTACCTTCTGCCACTGATCATCCTGCATGAATGTGGTTGAATCGAGACTTCCTCGTTGATGCAGCTGTGGAACCATGAAGTTCTGTACAGGTCACTGGTCCGCTTGCTCGATTTTCCTCGTAAAAGTAAGGACTGATGATAAAACATACTGTAAAGCCACACCACACTGTGAATTTTGGCGAGTGGAGAAGCTCCTGCACACAGGCGTGCGGATTATTCTCAACCCAAATGCGGCAAATCTGTTAATATTTGTCGTGTTAATACCACCATTGTGTGTATTAATACCACCGTTCAAATGAAAGTGTACTTCGTCACTCCATAAAATCTTCCACGGCCATGTACCATTACTTGCATGCATGACGAATCCAATCGGGTGGTCGTACCGCCAGGGAGCAATTCTTGAACAGAAGAGATTTTATACGGGTAAAACTTCAACAACTGATGCAGGATCTTCCGCACCATTGAGTATGGGATCTGCATGTGCTGGGATACTGCTCGAGCACTGCAGGTACCCAGCACATTCCCCTCTCTTATTCGACAAAAAAATTTGCAACTTGTTGCTGACTAACAGCTTTGCGTCCCAGGCCAGGTTGCTAAACTAGTGTTCCTGTAATTTCAAATCGTTGAAACATGTTTCGTAAATTTGTTATGCTCATCGTTCCTTTTCGCAACTTCTATAACTGCCGAAATTCAAGAATTGGCATTTTTTCCGGCTGATAATACAGCTTAACTAACAAAGCACGGTCCCGTAAGGTGAGAGCCGTCGAAAGGCAGTTGTCCTCAGAATGATGATCATTCTCCCAGCCTTTCCTTTTAAACACATGATCGCTACACGAAACGCGTTTATGCTAATTACTGCATTTAATTCGGTAAAGAGCGTCAAAACTTTATTAATGGCGACTTTTGGTAGTGCTAATTTTTATTTTTTTAGAAATCGAAATCCCATTGTCCACTATGTACGACCATCAAATTTGGTTATGTTTCGTCCATTACTTTACTCGCTAGAGGGCTCTGGACACCTGACTTTATTAAAGCTCTAGATTAGGAAAGTACGGCAAACTTCGTCGTCTGCTACCAAATCCGCCATTGTTGGCCCAGTTGGCCCAATCAAGTTACGCTTTCTCTAAAATTCGGCTTAAATGCATCCTTTTCGCAAATTTTCTTATTATTATCGTCTGGAAATATAACTGACAATCAGTAAATTCGGTAACTATTGATTTTTCTTTAAATTTTGATTTCAATTATAATTTTTTTTACATATAAATAATGATAACGTTGAGGCAATTTAAAGATAACTAGATTAAGTTTTTAGGTTATTTTCACTTTATTTATTTATCCTTAATAAACGATTTATATGTAATTAATAAATTTAAAAAAACATTTTGTTTAGTTTTTGTAATTTTATTCATCAAAATATATTTTTATAAATTGTTATTAAAATATAACTTAATAAACTTTTATCAAATTAATTTTTATATTTATATCAAAAATTTCTCTTTACCAATTTTAATTTTATTAAATTATAAAAATTTTAAAGTTATTAAAAAAATTATAATTATAATTATAAACAATATCAAATATAATTTAATAAAATAGGAGCTATTAAATTTAAGCTTTTGATTTAAATATAAAAATTACTTAGATAATTATATTTTGATACAAAATTTTAAAAATTATAATTTGGAAAAACTATCCGTTTGATTACAAAAAAAAAAATTACAAAATAATAACTACACATGCAATGTATTTTGAAATTTATTCATAAATGGAGGTTTATAATATTGACGTAAAAAATCAAACAAAAACTTATAGTTAAAATTTTCTATATTTTTTTTCACTCATATAGCAAAATTTCGTTATTCAATTTCATACGTTATATTCAAGTTTAATGATGAGTGATAAAACTTCGCTAAAATAAGATGAAAATAACATGGACGTTTTATTTCAAGTTTTGCCTCTTTAAAAAGAACTATATTCAACGAAAAGTTATATTTTCTGATCGTCTGAGAATTCCACAATTCAACATTTCTATAACATTCGGTAAAGTTATAATATAAACGTACTTGCTTCTTATTATTTCTTCGGATATTTAACGAATTTATTAACCTCCAAGGAGCATAGATTGAAGGATCATGAAATTTTGCTTATTCGGATTAAAATTTAGGATCAATCAACGAATATTTCATTAAAAATTTAATCTAAATTGCATCTTCCCATGCATTTCAATGGTATCTATCTCTGCGTTTGGGCCAACAATGGCTGACAAACTCACGTGACAGCCGTTCTACCAATCAGCTGCTGCGGGCGGCGCGGAAAAGGTTTGCCGTACTTTTCTAATCTAGAGCTTTAGACGTTATTTTATAGCCACTCTGTAGATACATGGTATAGAAATAATTTTGTAGGTTATACGGTTTATCTTCTTTCTTCGTGTATTTTTCACCGTATCTAGCTCACCAGTTTCTTGGCTCCATTAGAATATTTTATTATAATAGCTACAGAGTTCAAAAAAGCCACTTCAGGTACCGACAATACAGTCACCATTCACCGGGAACTGAGGATATGTTATGTACATTTATGTAGAAAGATAAGACAGAGGCTGTGTGATAAGTTTAACAAAATTACAGATTTAAGGCAACACACATGTAAGCAGTCCTGCAGCGTATCGAATCGTTGATATTTCATAAGTATCAAGCAGTTAACTGTATCGAAAAGTGGAATTAGAGTACAGTCGTGGGGGGGGGGGGGGGGGTTGATGTTGCACACGGTGTTAACTGTCTAGTGTCATGTTCTTCTGAGGCTATCTTACCTATGTATCTGCCTTAACTTATTTTTAGTGCAATTCTTAATGGTATTATCCTTCCTTGAATGACTGTTCAAGTTAGTGAAATAAAGGAATAAACGCTGAAAATACTAATCAAAAAAAACATTTTTAATTTTAGTGAAATAAGCTAATGGAATGATAGTTTTAACTATAAATTATCAATAATTTCTATTATTAATTACCAAAAGGTGCTTTATACTATTAATGTGGGGAAACGTGTCCGTCCGTCCGTAACTCTAACTCCTCAAAGGCTATAAAAGATTTTCAAAATCTGTTTTTGTCAGTCCATGAACTTGGTTCATGACACGAACCAGTCATAAATATTATGTAAAGCGGTTCAATAGCACGTGCAGAAATGGTACCTTCACGGCCCCACCTAGCAATTTTCAATGGAAAGATATAGTAAGTAATACATCAAACAAATCGTAATGAAGAGATAGAAGCGGTTGTTAATTATTATTTTCGCTAACTGATAAATATGGTTCCGCGAATGAACCATTTTGAAAATGGTTGTAATCGATACAATGGCATGTACTCCTATGGTAGTCTCTTATGACACCCTCAAAAAATTTTCAGTAAGATATAGCAAGTAATATATCAAACAACTCGAAAAGATAAAATAAGCGCGAATAAAACGTTATTATGTACGTTTTCTCAAATGCATTCTCAATCGAGTTTATATTCGGAGATCTTGCTGGTCAGTGGATGCTTTGCATGTCATCACTTTGCAGAAAGCCCTCCACCATCAGAATTCTGTGGGGACGTGCATTATTAATTACTGTTAACTCCAACTGATAATATGGTTCAGCGCATGAACCAACTTGAAGGTAGTCGTAATCGATATAATTGCACGTGCTTTAATGGTACCCTTATGACACCCTCAAAAACTTTGAATGCCAAGTTATGGCACGTAATATATCAAATAACTTGGAAGAATGTATCATGAATGAATATAATGTAAAATTTTTGATAGTCGAAATTGGTTCAAAGACAACTGGTTTAGTGGAACCATTATGGTTCTTTGGAGCTTCCTATGCTAACATATGGCATGTAATATATCAAACAACATGGAATGATATGTCATGAATGAATATAACGTAAAAGTAATGAGGATCCAAATTAGTTCAAAAGTACGTGGTTTAATGGTATCATTATGGTCCATTAGAAACTTTCAATGTTAACATAAGGCAGATGTAAAATGTGGTTCCGCAAACGGATTAGTTTAACTTTTCAGTATTTGGTTATGTCATTCCTTAATGGTTTATTATGTACGTTTTCTCCCATGCATGCTCAATCGAGTTCATATTCGGAGATTTGATGCTTTTCACATCATCAATTTGCAGAACTTCCACCATCAGAATTCTGAAGCGACGTGCATTATTAGGTACCGAAAGGTGCTTTATGCTATTTGTGTTTGGAAAAGCGTCTGCCTGTCTGACCGTGACTCTAACTCCTCCGAGGCTATGAAAGATTTTCAAAATCTGCTTTCGTCAGTCGATTAATATGGTTCATGAAACGAACTAATCACAACTATTATCGAAATCGGTTCATTGGCACGTGCACATATGGTACCTCTATTTTCCCACCTAGCAATTTTCTATGGAAAGATACAATGAACGGCCAATTTATAACAGACACCCCGCTAATAGCGCGTTGCGACTCCTTTAGCGGCGAGACCTGACTGTATACGTGCTGGCATGGATTCAGCAAGGTGTTGAAACTGTTGCGGAGAAATAGCAGCCCAGGCTGACATCACAGCCTCCCGTAATTGATGCAGGTTGGACAGTAGTGTGGAAAGGTGTCGGATGGTTTTCTCCACTTCATCCCATAAATGCTCGATCGGGTGGAGCTAGCCACTGAAGCAAGTGGAAGTCCGCGTCATATTCCTCGAACCATTCCAAGACCATTCGAGCACGGTGACACGGAGCATTGTCCCGCTGAAACTGTCCGTCACCACCAGGGAACACAGTCATCATAAAATGGTGCACCTGATCGGCAACAATATTCTGATAGTGTGTCGCATTCAGGAATGTGTCTACGGATATCAGAGGACCCAGTGTGTTCCAAGAGAAGACACCCCAGACAAGCAATCCTCCTCCACCGGCCTGTACGGTTGTCTGCTGAAAGGACGGGTCCATGGCCTCGTGCAGTCTGCGCCAGATGCGCAGTCTGCCGTCCGAATGATGAAGTATGAGCCGCGATTCGTCGGACCAGACGACCTTCTTCAACCCATCCAGTGTCCAGTGGCGATGCCTGTGTGCCCATAGCAAGCGCGCTTTCCTATTTTGCAGTGACACCGACGGTACCCGAACTGGCCGTCTGTTGTTAACCCAGCTCAGTGGAAGGTGCACCGCATCATGTGCTTTGAAATGGGATGGGATACTCCCTCATTGAAATGCGCTGCAATTTGTTGGGCTGTTCCCGTCCTGTTACTGTGGATGATTCGTGCCAGCCCCCGTTGGCCTTGTTCATCCACGGCCCTGTTTCGTCCGGAGTCGTGTTTGTGGGTGGGTTTGTTTTTTTTTTGGCATAACTGCCATTCACGGAATACCCTTGAACTGTTGCACGGGAAAACCCGACGAGATTCGCGGTTAGCGAAATGCTCAACTGCGCCCGTCGAGCTCCAACGATCATGCGTCGTTCAAAGTCGCTCAAATCTTTGGATTTATTCATATTCAGTCCACTTCTGCTGCAGACTGCAACTTGTGATCCTTTTATATAGCGCTTTGGCCTGTTCCATTGTTTGGGTATCACCGGGAGGCCGATCCATTTTCCGTAAGAGGTGTCTCTAATAATTTGATCGTTCAGTGTACAATAAGTAACACATCAAATCAATCGTAACGACAAGCTATAAGTGGTTATTAATACTGTTTTCCTCAATTGATAAATATACTTCCATGAATGAACTATTATGAAGATTGGCATAATGAATTAGTGATGTCGATGGCCGATAACGATACCGATGCCGATACTATCGAGTATTTCTACGAGGATTGGATGACAGTATCGAGTATTTTTTGAATCTGTTGTTAAACTTGTCTTTATCGTAATAACTAATCTATTTATAACACTTGAGTTCTCACGAGATGGGTGAAATGAATGAGAAAGATGAAGGATAAGTAAATGAGAAAAGTTTCGGTATCGTTTATAATCGGCAAACGGTAATAGTTGAATTTTTCACGTGAACTAGTGAACGGGTTCGTTTTCCAGTTCGGTAAATTGGCACAAGAGAAAAAACAAATAGAAAAATAGGGGGGGAAATTGCACTATTAAAATAATAAAAAAAAATAAATAAATTTCAACTCCAAAATAAAAACAATAATGAAAAATAATTTCAAAAAGAAAGATAAAGAAATAGCTCAAATTTGTTTAAGTAGCGAAAGAATAGAGCTATTTACTCTTTTTACTATGTCAGTCTGTCCCTTTAATATTTTCTACATTTTTGACATAGATGGTTAAAATTTGAATGTATTTTACAATGGGCATGCGCTAATTTACTATTTAGTTTATTGTGTTTTCGATTGACTCAGTGGGGTCGAAGTTACGGGGATGTATCACGGAATTTGGGACCCGATCCGGAAAGAGAAAGGAAATCCGCGACTGGTATATTTATCAATAGTAAATTCAAGAAAAGAGAGAAAGTGATCCCCCCTCCCGGGAAAGGAGAGTGGTTCGTTCGTGCGAGTGAACCGGACATTAACGAAATTTTGAGCGGTTTACAGCTCTCTCATTTGACCTGCTGCCGTATTGCAGTAAGGCGCGACAGCCAGGAAATTTTTGATGAATTAAAGTTGATGGCATGTAGTGTACAAGCATGCGGAATATTTCCGTATAGTCTGAGAGCATTTACAGACACCGGAGTAGGTGGTTTTGTATTAGTTGACCTGTGCGAAAAAAAACAAACAAATAAAGTTTCAGTGGGTTTTAACCGGTTTTCACGAAAATTATAACGCCTAGTCAATTTTAGTGTGTGTGCTACAAAGTTGCTTGTATGTTTTGTGGACCGAGTTAATGAGGCCATTATAATTTATCTGCAGTGTGGTATTTACCTTACGTCAGCAGCGGTATTTAAGCTAATAGCGAAGTGGAGCTACAGACGCAGCTATTGCGCTTTGTAAGAGCAGTCATTAATTTTATTAATTGTTTTGCCAATAAGGAGGCCACACAGGCATTAATTGATATTGGGATAAATTAGAGAATTGATAGCCCTGATTGCATATTGGCGGGCAGTTTTCTATCTTGCATGATATGACTAACAAATAAATGTATAATTACCTTTTCAATCATTAGACAGCTTTAAATAATTCTATGTGACGTAACCCTAATTGCATATTGAAGGGTGTTCAATGTTATTTGGATTAGTTTTAACAAATACAATTGAACTCAATAGAACATTATTTATTTTTTGAGAAATGGATAAAATACAAGGCGAAATAGCCGGCTATTTATTTGTTTGGTTAAAGGCATTTACATCTTTAGCTAACCATAAATTTATTTATTTCCTTTAAAATTTCATGGACGTAATGTTGGAGACGCCAGGTGAAAGAGCGCCTTGGCAGTGGAGCAGTCCGCATCTTTGATTGGAATGTCCGCAACGACAACTGGAGTGAGTCCTGGAAAAGAGAAGCAGAAGCTGTGCCCGGCATCAAGTCTTTGTTTGAACTTTGTGAACGTAACCGATATTTACATATAACAAGATATGAATTTAACTTAATTTCTGATAAAGACATATTGGAATTTTTACTTACCTGTTTGGATTTATTTGCTGAGCCATGAGGAAGTTAGTTTGTCTCAACTAAGATAACGGCTCTTCCTGTTAAATCAAGGAATAATTTTATTGATTTTCAATTATCTTAAACAAGTTGTTCTTTATTATAACGTTATGCTTACCTGTCTGTACTTATAATTTAAATTACACGCTTCCACGTTACAAGATGAAATTTATAAGGGACGATTTGGTCGATATGGTATAAACTTATTTAAAGGGGTAAATTTGGAATGCAGATTCTTTAGGCAATATTTGCATTAGAGAATGACTTAAGAATTTATAATGAGGGATTTTATTCTATGCCACATTTCGTATGTTTAGATTATTAATGAAAACTAGAAAAGAAATCTACATTATTATGAGGCTTGGACCAAATTCTTCCAGTGGGGTCGGAAACGTAGGGGTACCAATTTCATGGACTTTAGAACTATTAGCGTTTTCAAAAGGCAACATATTACATGTGATATAAGATGCTAAACAAAAGAAGGTAGAGCTCATTTCCATTTTGTAAATATTACATTCGAGAAAATCAATTTTTGATTTTAAAAGATGGGGGTTAAAAAGTTAAAATAAAAAAGATAAAGAATAGACGAACTCTGCTACTTTCCTTGGGGGGAATTAATTTCTTGTTAATTATTTCAAGAATCAGGAGGACGAATAGAATGCAAACAATTCCATTAAATATTTTATCTAAAACCAATTAAATAATCTTTATTAAATAAAATAATTTATCAAATTCCGCTATTAAAAATTCAATAAAATATTTTTCACCAAAAACACAAGATATTATTATAAAAACATAGTAATTGTAACAAATTAAAATATTAAAAATCGTGCCATCTTGGGTGATATTTATTTTATAATGAAATAAGGAAAAATTATATTAGACGAAACACATAATTTCGGATTTTTAAATTCAACTCATTTTCTGAGCTTAAAATATCCGAATCGGTAGATTTATGACTTTAATTTTATCCTCAACTCTATATAGGGTAGGGGGGCAGCCGTAGCCCAGTTGTCTCGCCTTGCTCAATGCAATGGTGAAGATCAGCAACTTTGGGCGCGGCTAATCACAGGTTGGGTGCCCACCTGGAAATTTCCATTTCCCCCCGTGCTTCGGAGGGCACGTAAAGCCGTCGGTCCCGGCTGCTGCGACCATCATACACTAGTCGTAAGATATAGGGATGGCGCAAAACTCCCTCAAAGGATAGTACCAGATAATGATAATAAAATAAGGTAATTATGAAATTTGATAGTGTAACTATCAACTTAGTCTGAATTAAATTCAGGAATGAGAATCTGTATTTTGGCTTTAATTCATTCCAAATTCTTTAAAATTGCAGTAAATACAGTAATGTTATTTTTTTTACTTTACGGTAATGTTTGTTTAGTTAAAATATTTTTTGGCTTTGCAGATTGGTTAGGTTGAGTACTCATAATACTCATGAGTAATCGATACTTTTATTTATGAAAAGTATCGATACTACTATCGAGTACTTTTTACAAATAATTGATAGCTCCAGTATCGAGTACTCGAAGAGTATTGCACATCACTATAACGGATACAATGGCACGTGCTCTAATGGTACACTTATGACACCCTCAATAATTTTCAATGATAAGATATGGCATGTAATATATCAAACCGCTTGGAATGACGTCAAATGAATGAATGACATGTCATTAATGAATATTATGTAAAATTAATGATAGTCGAAATTGGTTTCAAGGAACCTGGTTTAGTGGAACCATTATGGTTCATTGAAACTTTCCATTCTAATTTATAGCATGTAATATATAAACAACTTGAAATAATGTGCCATGAATGAATATAACGTAAAATTAATGATAATTCAAATTGGTTCAAAGATGCGTCCGAACTCTGTGGGGACGTGCTTAATTAATTACTATTTTCGCCGATTGGTAAATGTGGTTCAGTGACTGGTTTTGTTTAGCTTTTTGGTACTATATGTTGTTAAATACCGAAAGATGCTTTATGCTATCAGTGTGGGAGAACGTGTCTGTCTGTCTGTCCGTCCGTAACTCTGTCATTGGATATGTCACTCCTTAAAGGTTTAATAATTACTATTTTCGCCAGTCGAAAAATATCATTCCGAATGAACCAATTTGAACATGGTTGTAATTAATACAATGACAAGTGCTCCAAGAGCATCTTTATGACACCCTCAAAAATTTTCAATAAGATATAGCAAGTAGTATATCAAAATTCGAAATGATAAAATAAAAGCGAATAAGACGTTATTATGTACGTTTTAGCCCATTCTTGCTCAATCTTACTGGATACACGATGCTTTCACTATCCTGACTTTGCAGAAAGTCCTCCACCATCAGAATTCTGTGGGGATGTGCATTATTAATTACTGTTTTCTCCAGTGGATAATATGGTTCAGCGCATAAACCAATTTGAAGAGAGTCGTAATCGATACAACTGCACATGCTCTAATAGTACCCTTTTGACACCTTCGAAAACTTTCAGTGATAAGACATTTCAAACAACTTGGAATGATGTGTCATGAACGAACATACAATTAATGATAATCGAAATTTGTTCAAAGGTACGTGGTTTAATGGTATCATTGTGGTCCATTGGAAAATTCCAATGTTAAAATAGGGCAAGTGGTATATCAAACAACTTAGGAAAACGTGTGATGAATGAATATATCGTAAAATTAATCATAATTGAAATTTTTTCAAAGCATCTGGTAAAGTGGAACCGTTATTGTTTATTGGAACTTTCAATGCTAAGATATGGCATGTAATATATAAACAACTTGAAATAATGTGTCATTAATGAATATAACTTAAGATTAATGATAATTCAAATTGGTTCAAAGGTACGTCCGAACTCTGTGGGGACGTGCTTAATTAATTACTATTTTCGCCGATTGATAAATGTGGTTCAGTGACTAGTTTAGTTTAGCTTTTTGGTACTATATGTTATTAAGTACCGAAAGGTGCTTTATGCTATCAGTGGAGGAAAACGTGTCTGTCTGTCTGTCCGTCCGTAACTCTAACTTCTCCGAGGCTATGAAAGATTTTTAAAATCTGTTTTCGTCAGTCGATGGATATGGTTCATGGCACGAACCAATCACAATTCTTATATAAATCGGTTCATTGGCACGTGCACAAATGGTACCTCAATATGCCCACCAAGCAATTTTCAATGGAAAGATATATTACGTAATATATCAAACAAATCGTATTGACGAGATAGAAGCGATTATTAATTACAGTTTTCACGAATTGATAATATGGTTCAGCATAATGCACTGTAATGGTAACCTTGTAACCCCTCAAAAACTTTCAATGATAAGATATGGTATGTATTGTCATATTCAAAAGTTTAAGTCCACCCCTAAAGACGATTATTTTTCAACATAGCCTGTTTGTGTTGATGTTTCCCTTTTTTCGTGTGTTGATGGATCGTTTTTAAGGAATTACAAAAAGTTTCAGCCAAGAATTTCAGTCGAATCATTAATTATTCCAAAAAAACTAAAAAACAGCATGTTCATAAGTATATGTCCAACCTTAAAAATAATAAATTTTCCTTATTATGATAAAATGCAAATGATCTAAAACAGAAGTTAACCACATACTGAACAGTTGTCTCCATGTCTGTCATATATTTTGTCAAACAACTAGGCCTAGAGGATTACAACTTGATAAACTGAAGTGTGTAAGATTTGGCATTTTCACCGAAAAAATAAATCGCGACGCCAAATTGCAGCCAAAATAGAAGGTTAAAATGTGCAGTGTAAAATCTGTAATCCCGTGGAATTGATGGACAAGTTAAACCTCGACCTGGAAGACCTCATTCTTTGTCACCACGAATGAAACTTCGGGTTTGTGTTCTTGCGACGAAGGAAAAAATGACAGCAAGGAATATCAGGTCTGCGCTGCACATTCCACAGTCGATATCAACCATCACAAGGTTCTCAACAATGCTGAACACATCAAATATTGCAAGATAAAAAGAGCACTACATCTTAATCAAGGACACAAGGCTGCCAGACCTGCATTTGGAAAGAAAACCATGTTAATTTTCTCGGACGAGAAAAAATTTATTCATGATGGGCCAGATGATATACAATATTACTGGCACGATTTAAGAGCAGAAAATCAAGTGCAAATGAGTCACCAATTGGGTGGAGGTGCGGTATTGAATGGGGGTGTTTTCAGCGCCGGGCAAAACGAACTGTATGTTTGTCAGTGGCAGGATGAACTCTCAGATATGGTGAAGTATTGGGGGGTAAAAAACTTCATCTTCTAGCAAGATAACGCCCCTGCCACGCATCAAGAGCCATGAATTGGTGATTTACAGAAAACAGCATCACAGTTCTGGAGTGGCCAGCTTGCTCCCCGGACTTAAACCCCGTAGAAAACCTGTGGGAAATTCTTGCCAGGGTTGTATGCCGACAGGAAGGCCGTCTGCAACAGTTGCTAAACTTAATGCAATTATTGATACCTGGGAGAAAATCTCTTGCGATGTTTCGTTAAAATTGGTAGAATCAATGCCAAATCGAGTTTTTTCTGTTATTTCTAAAAATGGAGATACAACAAAGTATGGGCTAACAAAATGGAGGTAAAACAAAGATTAATCCCATTTCTTTGTGGATGTAATCTACGAGTTCTAAGGATGGACTTATACTTATGAACAGCTGCTATTTTCAGTTTTCATGTATTGTTAAGTAAAAAAGCTGTATATTTAGCTGAAGTGTTTTCTGGATTTTTTAAAAACGTCATTCAAAGTTGTCACTGTTGTATAAAGCACAACTTCAAGGGGAAACTTATACACTGAACGACCAATTTTTTAGAGACACCTCTTACGGCAAATGGCTCGACCTCCCAGTGAAATCCAAACAATGGAACAGGCCGAAGCGGTGTATAAAGAGGATGCATTGGATCACAAGCTGCAGTCAGAAGTGGACTGAATATGGGCAAATCCAAGGATTTGACAGACATTGAAGGAGGCATGATCGTTGGAGCTCTATGGACATTTCGCAAACCGCGAACCTCCTTAGGTTTTCCCGTGCAACAGTGTCAAGGGTATTCCGTGAATAGCAGTTATGCCAAAAAACAAACTCCAACAAACACAACTCCGGACGAAACAAGGCCGTGGATGAACGAGGCCAACGGCGACTGGTACGAATTATCCACAGCAACAGGACAGGAACAGCCCAACAAATTGCAGCGCAGTTTAATGAGAGCATTCCAACCTATTTGGAGCAAACGGTGCGGCGCACCTTGCACCGAGCTGGGTTTAACAACAGGCGGCCACCATGGGTACCCAGATCGATATGTATAATAGTCACTTCATCGAAACTGGGCCATGGATAAATGGATTCACGTCTTCTGTATATATACACTGGAGCAACGAATCTCTGTATGCACACAGGCAATCAGATGGTCGAGACTATGTCTAGCGGAACCCCGGAACATGCTTCATTCCTGACTGCCTCGTGCCCACTCTGAAGTTCGGAGGTCGTATCATGGCTCATTTTCATGGGTTTGATTTAGTAAGTACTAAAAACCATGACATCTGCAACATATCTTAACACTTTCTACAATTCTGCTCTGCCGACATTGTGGCAGCAGTTTAGGAATGAACCATTCTTTTACCAACTTGATGGTTTATTAGAATTTTTAGCATCAACTATTAAGGTCATTTTGCGCCTTTAACACAAGCTATACCTGTACGCTACCCGGGACAAGCGCAAACATCCTTGCCCACAACGGGATTCCAACCCACGACCATTTGGACTCGAGAACTAGAGAGCCTGTGCCCTAGTCCTCTGGGCCATCTGGTAGGCTGTACCAACTTGGCAATGCTCCTTGTCACAGGAGTTGTGGGAGTTATCATGTGAGGAGACAGGAGTTGTATAAATGGACCTGAAGAAAGTACAGATTTATGGAAAATTTTGATCAAATAGTATTAATAAATCTTGGATAAGAATTTGCTTCATTCTCATCAGTAGTCAAAGAGATTTAGTTTTTACTTTAAAAAATAGTTGACTTCTCAAAATCCTCCTAATCTCTCGAGAGTCGGATTTGATCCCAAGTTTGTAATGCGACTTTTGATAGCAGTTGAATTTGCACAATTGTATAAAAATCCTGAAAAAGTTGTTAATATTGCAGGTAATGGAGATCTCGTATCAAAATGTATTTGTGAATAATATAAATTATATTTATCTTTATCTTAATATAATGTTATACTGTCTTTCTGTTTGTTAGGGCCAGCCACATGTCACGCTTTGTTTTATCGTCATTCTTTATTATTTAACGGACTTCTTTCAATCTCCCTAATCGCGAAAAATTTTGTTTTATCATTCTATTTATGCGTTAAAAAAAAGTTGAGAAAAGATATTTTCAGAAAATATTTTAGTTTGAATTGTCGTTAAAAGATACTTTGTCTAGTACCACTCTTCATTATTGTAGACTTCACTGTAACAATTGCAGCGACGCAACAGAAAAAATAACTTGCTATTGGATGTTGTTATAATACACAAATTTAATAATTATTACACGGTTGGCAACGCTGGATAGAAGAGCGACTATTGCTCGCGGAGTAGGGAAAAAACGGGAGGGGGGGGGACACCCGACTCAATAGGGATAAAGGGATATAATGGTAGCCATATCGCTGACGAGACAAAAAAGACAAACGAACTGAAAATTAAAAGTTAAATCCCTTCGCACACATTTTTGACTGAGATGTTTATTATGTTTCAATTTAAATAATTTGTTCCTAAACGGAACCACGATGATATGACCGCCCGAGGATGGTTATGGAATTCTTTTTGAGTCTTTGACGACGGACGACTTCTGGTGATGGCCGACCCCTGCAGTCCACGGCGATATGATATCCCCCTCCGAAGAACCACCCCCGTCTAAGACGATCCGTGATTATGAGCCACCTGAAAACAGGAACAGTTTTACATTTAGCATTGTTTGCGCCAAGTGCTGGCAGTGCGTTTTGTAGATGCTACATGGAATGTCTCACTGTTCCCCATGTCTCACTGTTACCCACTCTCCCCTACTAATTCTCTTCGCTGTCTGACTGAAACCATCAAGGAAAGTTAACCTAATCCGAAGCCAGAGATCGGTGTGGTAGGACAATATAAATCGTCGCACAAGGAATGAATCAGTGATTAACATCCACAGGAAAACACTTTAATATCAAGAATTGTACATTCACAATCTTGCGCAAATAACAAAATGGTTATTATAGTTTACACTCGTGCTGGATCGATTGAGAACGACAATTCAAGTCCATTTTTCAAATATCTTCCGTGCTCCGGAAGAGTCATTGTTGTGAATTAAATAAACTGAAAAATGTTTAGTGTTGATTTTTTAGGTAAGTTCCAAATCCGTAGAGTTCTAACCACCGAGAGAGAAGGCCTCCACACTATTAGTAAATACACAAGCTGACAAAAAAGTGAAGCACCCAGGAGTGGTTGAAAGTAAATGAAACGACATATGATGAAAGTACATGTGGCTTTATTGTACTGTTTACAATATGGGATGAAAGAGACAACGCCATTGGCAGTACAGATGGAATGTTGGCGCCAGTTCAGCAAGGTGTGGCACTCCCTCTGGCCCCAATGCATGCCCATAGCGAATGGTGTCAAACAGCATTTGGATCCTCTCCTGAGGCAAGTCAGTCCACAGTTGTTGCAGCTGTTTCTCCAGATCCCGCAGGTTGGTACCGGGATAGAGTCGCCTTCCGATGTAATCCCACACGTGTTCAATGATGAGAAATCCGGGGATCTTGCTGGCCACAGGAGGAACTCAACATGCTGTAGGCAGTCCATAGACACACGAACTGTGTGTGAGCGTGTGTTATCTTGTTGGTACAATGTCCCAGGGCGCTGTACCAGAAGGGGTAGAACGTGCGGACGCAGAATGTCTGTGACGTATCGCTATGCCATCAAAGTCTGCCGAAGAACTGTTAAAGGTGACCTGCACGTATATCCGATGGCTCCCCACACGATGATGCCAGGGGTTACGCCTGTGTCTCTCCAATATGGGACGGTTGTGCCCTTTGCCCTCGACGCTGCCATGGTCATCGGAGGTCATGGAGAAGTGGGACTCATAACTACACATGAAACGACGCCAGTCGTCCTGTGTCCTTGCCTCCTGGGTAAGGCACCGCTCTAAACGCAGGCGTTTGTGTTGTGGCGTTAATGGCAAACGACGCATGGAGCGGTAGGACCCCAACCCGGAGTGCGGGAACTCACGGGGTGTTGTAGAGTCTCCAATACGACGATCGCGGATGGCGGCTGCCGATGCCATGGGATTCCTTAATGCTTGGAGCACCATATAACGATCCTCCCTTGGGGTGGTGTTTGTTGGTCGATACGAACCTGCACGACGTGCATGGGTGCCCTTATGTACCCATCGATTCCAACATCAGGCCACTGTGACATCTGAATTGCCCATATGCCTGGCAATGGAGAAGTTGCATGGATTTTTTTTTTTTACAAATTAAAGCACTGTTTCATACAGATTGTGTTATGCTGAATAGAAAATCGTTGTTAAATTTATTAGAAATAGCTGAAGTAGCTGAATTTTTTTTTCATATTTATGTATACAGGGTGGTGTACGAACTTGGGGGGTGATAAAGGGATCAAATCTAAGCAACATTTCCCTCTTTCATTTTTTTCTCTGGGTATTGTTTTTGAGATAAACAATGTTGGACGTCGCGTAGACGTAATATGCCACTCAATCCGTGCTTTTGGAACACGTCAAAATCATGGTCAATCATGTAATAAAAAGAACAAAAACACATTGCATACAGTACAATAATGTGACTTCTTTTTTATGAAACATGCAAATGTTTTACAATAAGTGTTCTTATTTACTCCCTCTGGCATGAATGCATGCTTCATACGTCGGCGCATGGACTGACGTAAAAAGTTCCTGGTTTTTCGCGAATCTGGTACGCAGCTACGGCGATTCTGGCTACCAGCTCTTCATCGGATCCCGCTGGTGCCTCGTATGCCAATGTCTGTAAGTATCCCCACAAAATCCAAATATCTGTTTCCTGCAGGTAGGATTTCAAGATTTTTTATCTAAAAAGCAATGCCTCAGAGAAAAAAAAGAAAGAGGTAAATGTTGCTTAGATTTGATCCCTCTGTCACCCCCCCCCAAGTCCATTTCCTAGCAAAATGTAATCTTTTTGTCTAAGTGGCAATTGTGATCTTCTTTTATCGGGATCGTCTTCATTCAATACATCTAATAATATCGGGATGTAAGCTTTCGATTTTGCTGTTACGGAAACAAATTATAGATGATAAAGCAAAAGTCTTCATTAAACAAAGCAAATAACGACGTCACAAATCCGATTCAGATAAAAAATAAAAGATACGCTGTATTCACGTGCGGAAGACTTGCAGTCATTGTTGATGGTGCTTCACGGAACAATCGCAAAAATCTTCATTAACAAAGCAAACGTCACAATTTTTTAAGGATGGCAAAAATCCCATTCTGTTCCATGTAAATTGAATTTTAAAAATAACCTACAATGGAAAGGAAGAAAGAAAAAATAAAATCCTTTCTTAGCGAGCACCTAGAAGCCAAGAGAAATATACTTGTCAAATTTCAAGTTAGTAGGCTTCATAGTTCTGGAGATTTCGTGATGAATTCATGAATGAATGAGTGTATACATTTTTCGCTCTTTCTTTTATATAACAGTACTAGCTGTTTTACCCGGCATTGCTCGGGCTCTTTTTTTGATGAAATGTTGCAATTTCTGTGAGTTATTATCCAGAAAAAGAACACGTGAAGAAAGATTAGAATTTTTTAGAAAGAATTCATATTTTATATTTTGCTAAAGAGTCGTATTTGGAGACGGCATCCCATGGGAACTTTGTCTAAGAAATCTTTTTGAATTTTGAACATGAATTTTTTCTATTTAAATTGAAAGCTTTTTTAGTTGCTCGGGGTCAAATTCGAAAAAATTTTGATTCATCTGAATGTGAATATACAGCTAAAATGAACACATGAACAAAGTGTGGAATTAATAACCCATAAAGAAATGACATAACTAAGTACCAAAAGGCTAAACTAAACGATTCAACCATATTTTTCAACTGGCCTATGTTATCATGGAAAGTTTCTAATAGATCATAATGATACCATTAAGCCAAGTACCTTGGAACCAATTTGAATTATCATTAACTTCACGTTGTGTTCATAATTACACATCATTGAAAGTTGTTAAAGATAAGTAAACCATACTTTAATAGCATTGAAAGTTCCACTAAACCAGGTGCCTTTGAAACAATTTCGACTATCATTAATTTTATGCTATATTCATTCATGACATCTCATTCCATATTGTTTGATATATAATATACTGTTGAGAGGACAATTTTCCGATGTTAATCTAGACAGTATTATTACGTCATTCATGACATGTTTTCTTTATACTTACTGAGTGGATGTTTACATTGTTTAATGTATTGTTACTCTTAAGCATGCAAACTCACTGTTGTCCGTATTAATTAATTACTTAAATAAAATCGAATGCATCTTCTCAATGTAAAAAGCCTATTTTGTTGGTCTGCTAAATAAACCACACTCTGCAACCTATAACAGGTTATGGGCCCAGCACGCTTCCACTGCGCAGATATCATATAAAGAACGATAATCGTTTACGTCAAATAACTTAACGGCTGTTGAAGAAGCAATATGACAAGCATCGTGAATTCAACGAGGCTGGAACTGCTGACGCGCCATAACTATGATACATGGTGCATTCAAGCCGAAGCATTACTTGTGAAGAATGACACTTGGAAGTATGTTTGCGGAGAAGAAACCAAACCCAAAATTCAAGGTGAAGGACAGGATCTTCTGGCGTCACAAGAGGCACAACTGCTATGGATAAAAGAAGATCGTAAAGCTAAGTCTGACATTATATTATCCATTAGTCCATCGGAATTAAAATTAATTCGTGGTTGCGATACTTCTAAAGACGTTTGGGAAAAATTAAAATCAATATTTGCATCCAAAGGGCCAGCCCGCAAATCTAACTTATTAAAGAAGCTTCTACAATGCAAATTAGAAAATAATGGTGATGTTCGAGAGCATTTATCAACTTTCTTTGATACAGTGGATAAACTTCGTGACATGAACGTTAAATTAGATGGTGATATGTTAACCATTATGTTATTGCACAGTCTACCAAATAACTATGAGAATTTTCGTTGCGCAATAGAATCCCGTGACGAATTACCGAGTATAGACACTCTAAGAATAAAAATTGCTGAGGAATATGATGCACGGAGTGCAGGCTCGTCTAATAATGGAAACAATGCGTTGATTGTTAAAGATTTCCCATTTAATCCTAAAAACCGTAATTCTTCAAACTATGATACAAGCAGAAATAAAGAAAGCTGTAAGAGAAGATCAAATATACCAAAAATTAAATATAAATGTAACTACTGTGGTAAAGTGGGACATAAGGCAGCCAATTGTTTTTCAAAAGCAAAAGTTAATGCCAATGCGAATTTCATAGATAACTCGCATGAAGCTTTATGCATCTGGAATGAACAAAACAGTCCTGGAAATTGGTGCTTAGACAGTGGTTGTACTTCACATATGTGCAATAATGATAAATTATTTATCCAATCAACTGAAGTAGACAGTGAACTTAAATTAGCTAATAAAGCAACTACTGAAGTTAAAGCAAAAGGGGACGTTGAAATTTCAACCTTAAATAGGGATAATGAAGACAACTGGAAACTGTTAACGTTAAAAAATGCCTTATATGTTCCAGATCTTAGAGTAAATCTCATATCCGTTGCAAAAATCGTGGACAAAGGCCATGAAGTTACTTTTAAGAAAAACAGTGCTGAAGTAAAGGATTCTCAGGGCTTTGTAAGACTGGTTGCTCATCGTAAAGGAGATTTATTTTACTTGGAAGAAAAACATGAACAAGTATACATTACTTCAAAAAATCAGCAACTTGATGCAAAAATATGGCACGAGCGCTTTGGTCATCTAAATTACAAGGACTTGATTCTAATGTCAAAAAACAAAGATGTCAACAATTTACATTTAAAAAATGTTAAAGATATAAAGCCATGTGAAACTTGTTTAACAAGCAAATTAACATGTTTACCGTTCCCAACGAGAACTGAAATATCACAAAATTGTTTGGATATTGTGCATTCAGATTTGTGTGGTCCAATGCGTATAGAATCTCAAGGTGGAGCTAAATATTTTATGACATTGACTGATGATCATAGTCGTTATTGTCATGTTTATTTCTTGAAAAATAAAAATGAAGTGGCATCAAAATTTGTTGAATATAAGAATCTTGTTGAGACAGAGACAGGTCGAAGAATTAAAGCTCTACAGTCAGACAATGGTCGAGAATATTGTAATCAAGAAATGGATACAATTTTAAGGAACTCTGGAATTCGACGTCGACTAACTACAACATACACACCACAACAGAATGGAGTGGCTGAACGTCGTAATCGTACCCTTGTAGAATCAGCACGTTGTATGCTCCAGCAGTCTAAACTTCCACCTTCTTTATGGGCTGAGTCCATTCTAACAGCCAATTATATACGGAACAGATGTATTACAACGAGTTTAGATCAAGGCACACCGTACGAGAAATGGACAGGAAAGAAGCCCGATGTAAAACATTTTAGAACATTTGGATCCAAAGTTTATTTTCTGGATAAGTCGCCCAATAAAGACAAATTCCAACCCAGAGGTCTCGAAGGTATATTTGTGGGCTATTCGAATGAATCAAAAGCTTACAGAATATGGGTTCCCAGTGAAAAACGGTTAAGGATCACAAGAGATGTTAGATTCCTGAACGAATTCCAATGTAACGACGAGGAAAAGGACATCCTTACACCCCAAACAAAAAACGGACGGTTTAAATTATTGGATGATGACAATGCTTCAAATCAATCAAAAACAACAGACATCGGACCAAATCGAACTTCTCCTGTTGCTGAACATATTCCACATGACACACACCAAGAAGAATCAATTGTTGACGAAGAGACACAATTAAAGAGAGGTCCAGGGAGACCACGCAAAGTTTTAACTGGTAGACGTGGACGTCCTAGAAAACGATATAATATGGTTCCTGTGCGTGCAATCTCTGATAATGATCAACATGATAATCTAATGGATGATGACAGACAGAGTGAATGCAAAGAAAAATCTGATGAGGATGAAACTACGATGTATTCTTCTGAAATCACATTTTTAGAAGCCATTTCTGGGCCGAATAAGGCTGAATGGGAAGAAGCAATTTACTCTGAAATGAAGTCTCTTATCGAAAATGATACTTGGGATAGAGTTGATGAACCAGAAAAAGCTAAAATCATAGGATGTAGAACAGTTCTATGCAACAAATTTAATTCTGACGGCACTCTACAGCGACGTAAGGCAAGAGTTGTTGCGAAGGGGTTTTCTCAACGACCCGGTGTAGATTTCCAAGAAACGTTCGCACCCGTAGCGAGATTGAGTTCTCTTAGAACATTACTAGCTTTATCTGTGGAAAAAGGGATGAAGATCACTCAATTAGATGTATGTACAGCATATTTAAACGGTGATATCGATGCAGAAATATATATGCAGAAACCAGAGCTGTTATCAAAAATGCTTCAAAGAATGACTCAAGAAGAGAAGAATGATAATTTGAAACATAAAGCAGGGGTTATGCTGCAAAATTTACGAGGTGATCATAAAGTCTGTAAATTGAAGAAGGCTTTATATGGATTGCGACAAGCAGGTCGTATGTGGAATTCAAAACTGAACACAATTTTGAATGAACTCGGATTGAATTCAACGCAGTCAGATCCTTGTATATATACTAACAAAAACAATATGGACTTATTTGTGCTAGTTTATGTCGATGATATTCTCATAATCTCAAAAGATCAAGGGAGAGCAGATTTCATTATTAAAGGACTATCTGAACACTTAAAAGTCAGAAACCTTGGAAAGCCAAAGATGATTCTTGGAATTGAAATTCGACAAATTGAAAATGGACTATTCTTGACACAAGAAGGTTATATTCGTGAAATACTCGAAAAATATGGTATGGTGGAATGTAAAACTTCACGTACTCCGATGGCAGCTGGTTTAAAATTGGAACATAAGGAAACCAACGACGAAAATATCGGAAACCTTCCTTTCAAGTCACTCGTCGGAGCACTTATGTATATAGCGGTTGGAACCAGACCAGACATTGCTCATACAGTTAGTTTATTGAGCCAATTTAATAATTCGTATGGAAATGAACATTGGACAGCAGCCAAAAGAATACTTCGTTACCTGAAAGGTACAATTGATTACGGATTAGCTTTCACCAATGAAGGAGGAGATTTGACTGGATATGTCGACGCAGATTGGGGAAGTAATATTGCAGATAGACATTCATTCACAGGATTTTGTTTCATATTAAATGGCGCAGCCATTACGTGGGCGTCACAGAAGCAACGCTCAGTAGCTTTATCCTCTACCGAAGCTGAATACATGAGCATATCCGAAGCGGCTAAGGAAGCAGTCTATTTAATTAAATTCCTCAAGGAATTGAGTTTTGAAAAATCATCGAAAATAGTCATCTATAACGATAACCAAGGAGCCCATAAACTTGCGCGGAATCCTATTTATCATTCCAGGTCCAAACATATAGATGTACGATACCATTTTGTTCGTGAAGTATTGCAAAACCAACCTGTGGAATTGGAGTATTTACCTACGGAAATGATGATTGCAGATATCTTTACGAAACCTTTATCTGGACCAAAGCACAATCAATGTACAATAGGATTGGGAGTCACTCAATTCAACTATCGTAAAATTGAGGGAGAGTGTTGAGAGGACAATTTTCCGATGTTAATCTAGACAGTATTATTACGTCATTCATGACATGTTTTCTTTATACTTACTGAGTGGATGTTTACATTGTTTAATGTATTGTTACTCTTAAGCATGCAAACTCACTGTTGTCCGTATTAATTAATTACTTAAATAAAATCGAATGCATCTTCTCAATGTAAAAAGCCTATTTTGTTGGTCTGCTAAATAAACCACACTCTGCAACCTATAACATATACAATATCTTAACATTGAAAGTTCTAATAAATTTTAATGGTTCCACTAAACCAGGTGCCTTTAAAGCAATTTTGACTATCATTAATTTTGACTATATCATTCATGACTTATCATTCCAAGTTGTTAGATATATAACATACCAATTCTAAGCATTGAAATCTCCAATGAATAATTATGGTTCCACTAAACCAGGTACCATTGGTATTATTTCGACTATCAATAATTTGACGTTATAATCATTCATGACACATCATTTCAAGTTGTTTGATATATAACATGCCATATCTTAACATTAAAAGTTCCAAAGAACCATAACGGTTCCACTAAACCAGGTTCCTTTAAAATAATTTCGATTATCATTAATTTTACGTTATATAAATTCATGACACATCAATCCAAGTTGTTAGATATATAATATGCAAAGTCTAGGTATTGAAAATTCCAATGAACATTAATGTTCCACCAAAACCAGGTGCCTTTATTACAATGTTGACTATCAATAATGTTACATTATATACATTCATGAGTCGTCACTCCAAATTGTTTTTCGTATAACATGCTATATCTCAGCATTGCAAGTACCAAAGAACCATAGTGGATCCACTAAACCAGATGTATTAAAAACAAGGGATAAAGGCCTGTTTCCTGTATCTTTGAAAAAGGCGATGATCTGCCCAATTTTTAAACAGCCGATAGTATTATAGACCAATCTCCATCCTCCCTTAGATAGTTAAGATCATTGAAACCACCATATTTAAAACCTATGAATGAATACCTGTGGTCAAAGTTACCGGACTTCCAATATGGAGGAAGGCCTGGGACTACCTCGCAAAACCTCAATTTATCTGTTGTGATGGAAGCGATTGAAGCGATGGACCAGCATAAAACTTTTATTGTAGTCATGGTGGATATTCCTATTGTAATTGTTTTAAAGGCACCTGCTTTAGTGGAACAATTATGATACATTGGAACTTTGAATGCTAAGATATGGCATGTTATACACGTATATCAAAGAACTTGGACTGACGTTTAATGAATGTATATAATGTAAAATAAAGATAGTCGAAATTGTTATAAAGGCACCTAGTTTTGTGGAACTATTATGGTTTATTGGAACTTTCAATGCTTACATTTGGCATTTTATATATCAAACAACTTAGATTGATGTCTCATGAATGTATATAACGTAAAATTAATGATACTCGAAATTGCTTTAAAGACACCTGGTTTAGTGGAATCAGTATGGTTCATTGGAAATTTGAATTCTGAAATATGGCATGATATATATCAAACAATTTGGAGCGAAGTCTTAAGAATGTATTTAACGTAAATATAGTGATAGTCGAAACTGTTTTAAAGGCACCTGGTTTAGTGGAACCATTAAAATTCATTAGAGCTTTCAATGTTAAGATATTGTATGTTATATATCAAACAACATGGAATGACTCAAGTATAAGATAATAACTGAAGAAACATCTCCAAGATTTCGAAAGACAAATTGAAAAGAAAAGGAAAAATTCCGCGACCCGGATTCGAACCGGGGACCTTGCCTGTCGCTGCCACTGCTCTTACCAACATGGAATGAGTTGTCATGAATGAATACAACGTCAAATTATTGATAGATGAAATAGGATCAAAGGCACCTGGTTTAGTGGAACTGTAATAGTTCATCGGATCTTTCAAAGCTAAGATATTGCATGTAATATATCAAGCAATTTGGAATGACGTGTCATGAATGAATATAACATAAAATTAATGATAGTGAAAATTGTTTCAAAAGCATCTGGTTTAGTGGAACCATTATCATTCATTGGAACTTTCAATGCTATTAAAATATGCTATACTTATATTTAACAACTATTAATGATGTGTAATTATGAATACAACAGAAAGTTGTTGATAATTTAAATTGGTTGCAAGGTACGTGGTTTAATGGTATCATTATGGTCTATTAGAAACTTTCAATGTTAACATAGGCCAGTTGAAAAATATAGTCGATTTGTTTAGTTTAGTCTTTCGGTACTTGGTTATGTCATTCCTTTATGGTTTATGTTCATGTGTTCATTTCAGCTGCACATTCATATTCAGATGAATCAAAATTTTTTCGAATTTGACCCCGAGCAACTAAAAAAGCTTTCAATTTAAATAGAAAAAATTCATGTTCAAAATTCAAAAAGATTTCTTAGACAAAGTTCCCAAGGGATGGCGTCTCCAAATACGGCCCTTTAGCAAAATATAAAACATTCTCTCTAAAAAAATTCTAATCTTTCTTCATGTATTCTTTTTCTGGATATTAACTCACAGTAATTGCAACATTTAATCAAAAAAGAGCCCGAGAAACGCTGTGAAAAACAGACAGAGAGTAATGCCCACGCAAATATCCAGAGAGCGCCAGTGATAAAAAAATCAAGCTTTAAACAGTGGAGTTTCCCATCCTGTATTTCTTCATCCATGACCATAGCCAAAGTTATTTTTATGGCCTATTGTTGCAGAAACTTTGCTGTGCATTATAGGACATTTCATACATTGTTGGTCCGCGCATATTTTAGGCTCATGTCAGACAGCCAAATTTTACCCTTTCCCCATTGGGCAAACCTGACACTCGGCACATTTAAACCTTTCACTGAATGTAACGAACATCTGGTGCAAGTATGAGCTCAAAAGGATAAGTGGTTCAAAAGTTTTAAGAACATTTACAGACGCACCCTGAATTTTTATACAGACCTTTCCGTTGAAACCGAAACTGGAGGAACTGCGCAGAAGCTGGACAGCAAAAAACCTGCGTTTCCTGCCTTGAAATGTGCAAAAACTACTACATCCGGAAGAAAACGGACGTTTTTTGCTGTCCTGCTTCTGCGCAGTTATTGCAGTTTCGGTTTCAAGGAAAAGATAAGCAACTTTTGGCGCCATCTCTTGAGTAAACAAACAAACATAAACCAAGATATATGATTTTTACCCCTTTTCCCCTACTTTGGGGACATGTAAACCTTACTCTGGACCTAACGAAGATATGTTGCGAACATGAGCTCAAACTGATAAGAGGCTCAAAAGTTTTTAGAACATTTACAGACGCACCCTGAGCCTGAATTTTTATATATAAAGATAGACTAGAAGCGAACCCACCTGATTGTATATAATCGGGAAATAACCCGTTGTTAGATAACCCACTGTTAGATTTTTTCTTTGTTGTGGCATAGTTCACCGTCGCTGATTTTATATATATGATATTAAAGAAACTTATTAAAATTAGCGCTAAAAACGTTAAACCACGCCTCCCAACGAAAACGATATCTGACGTCACTTTCCACCAAACGCAATGATTTGATGATTAAGCATTATTAGCGATAATTTCGAGCAGGCAAGTGACATCATAATACTCACAACCGAGGCTAACGAGAAATACAAGCTCTGGCACTGAAAAGTCACCTGACCAAGATAGGTCTATTAACAATCCAACCTTCATTGTTTCCAACAAAGGAAAAAGCACTGTTAAAATACAGGATGGAAACAATGAAAGTTACATTGTTATTAGACCTATCTTGGTCAGATGACTTTTCAGTGCCAGAGCCTGTCTTTCTCGTTAGCCTCGACTCATAGCGCAGCCGACGAAAAAGACAGGCCACGGCACGGCAAAGTCCCCTGATCATCCTAGGCTAAATAACAATGTAATCATCATTGTTTCCATCTTGAATTTTAAGAATCAGTATTTTTT
This sequence comes from Rhysida immarginata, assembly GCA_023313115.1. Taxonomy (NCBI): domain Eukaryota; kingdom Metazoa; phylum Arthropoda; class Chilopoda; order Scolopendromorpha; family Scolopendridae; genus Rhysida; species Rhysida immarginata. Next base: position 40,491 of record JAHWFO010117781.1, on the reverse strand, counting down.
CATTTGTTGAAAACAATGAAGGTTGGATTGTGGATCAGCCTATCATGGTCAGGTAACTTTTCCGCGCCGACACCTGTCTTTTTCGTAGGCTACGACTCACAGGCTATGACGTACCGTTTCTTGTTTCAACTTTAATATTTTTTTAAAAAATAACTATGAATATTTTTCACAAAAGAATTACTATTTCTTGATATTGATAACGAATACTATAGAAAACAATAATTTAAAATTTTCATGCGACTTCCCCATTGTACGATACAACCAACCAGCTTCATGCAGTCCCACAATGCGGCCCCTGTCAAATTCTGTCAATTGGTGGATAGCAGAGACGATATATTAACGAGACCTGACATTTGAGCAATTTTTATGTTATACGCATCTCTCTCTGCGCAGGTTTGTGTTGCATGCGACAACTCCAGGGGGCAACAGAACTCAATGACGTCATCTAGAGAGTTAGTTTCGGTTTTTTCCATCTTGAGCGTTATTAGGTCAGAGACGATCTATTAACCAACTGCAAGTGGCCGTTGAGTCACATGTATGAGTACTTGCAAGCAGAGACGATCTTCACCATAATTTCATTTTACCAGCGACCGTTAAAGAATTTCTTCGGCTGCATTTGACTTTCATTTTTACTGAATGCAACTACGGAAGGCATTGCAACTTCATTTATACTTCATTCATTCTCACAGTTTATTCATTTAATCTTCTCACAAACGTTTTTAGGCAAGTTCTTGACACTTGTAGGAAATAATTACTTGCGTTTTAAACACGCTTGTTAAATTTTATATTGAAATTTTCCTAAACTGATGGCATTCTGTTGCAATGCGTGAATTATCAAATTGTAGAACTTTAAATTGTGTAATGAAAAAAAAATTAAATACTTTATTTACTAATACAAATACAAATACACTTTTCGGTTATACATGTATAACCATCATTCGAGTTTATCGTATGGCACATCTTGGATGTAAGGTTAAACTCCAATGTTGAGGCGACACAAAAACTCTCATTTGTGCAGATTCCTGTTCACTTCGTGGGCGACAACATGTATGCTTTCGTCCCGATAAAAGTCGTGAGTTTTTGAGGAGTATCAACATATAATATTAACATGACATGGCATGACCAGAATTTAGAACGATTTGGCAGAAGAATTATCTTACCAGTAATCTTTACTTAAAGCGAGAGGTTTGTGAAATAAAATTACTACGATTCTATGGTGAAGAGCCTTTGGTAAGCCGAATCTCTTTATTACTATCATGACCAAATGCAAACAGCCTGAGATGGTGGAGAAACTGTTGCCCAGTCAAAGAGCTTCTGCTCTCCTGGATTTTCTTTCCAGAATTTTTTATCATATCGTCCAATGTCAAGGTGGTAGTCAGCAACCCTGATCTAACGGAAAGCGACAGGATTTTCAACTTCAGCGCCTTCATCCCGATGAAAATCTTGCAGAGGTTTTTGAGCACTCACAATATACAGGGTGATTACAAAAGAACTTAACACTTTTAAAAATTTATTACATCAAAGCTATTCAGAATATAGACACACCACATACAGATTCTTAAAGAAAAACTCTTGAAGTTTATTGTGACACAGTTAAAGATGTTCAATATGCCCCCCTGTAGTCGAATTCGTCCCAAACCCGCATTAACATGTCTCCATCAATCCCACTTATCGCTACCGTAATGCGTTCTTTCAGCTCGTCTAGTTCACGGGGAAGGGGTAGGGTGAAGACCTTGTCCTTTACACACCCCCATAAAATGAAATCACAGCGGTGGATTCGTCGAGCAAACAATAACTTGGAACTTGTAAAGTGGCCACCGCGTGGGCCGACCTCACACCTTGTGATTTCTTTTTATGGCAGTGTGTAAAGGACAAGGTCTTCACCCTACCCCTTCCCCGTGACCTAGACGAGCTGAAAGAACGCATTACGGTAGCGATGCGTGGGATTGATGGAGACATGTTAATGCGGGTTTGGGACGAATTCGACTACAGGGGGGCATATTGAACGTCTTTAACGGTGTCACAATAAACTTCAAGAGTTTTTCTTTAAGAATCCGTATGTGGTGTGTCTATATTCTGAATAGCTTTGATGTAATAAATTTTTAAAAGTGTGAAGTTCTTTTGTAATCACCCTGTACAATGTAGACGCGATTTTTAGAGTTGCACACGGCAGATGAAATGGCAACTTCGTTGTCATTTACCACAGCACATTGCGTGGGCGGGTAAGAAGTGGAAGCCAAGAACTTGGTGGCCCGGCAGAACTATTGATCGAATGGCATTGTTGACATTGAGCTCTCACTTCAGGATGCTGCTACGTTACATAAAGGACCCTAAGAGCTTTGTCGATATTTGAACAACCCAGAAGTTTTATGTCTAACTTGATGGGCTTGGCGAATCTGATAGTTATTTGTTTTGGAGCATATTTTGGTAGCGGTACAAAATCGTCATTGCCGTAGCATTCAGTAGTAGTATAGCTCTGCTACTTATGGGTGGGCGCACCGTTGCAGCTGACAGAGCTTTCGGCGTACGATGTTTCTAAGTAGTCCAATCTAGCTGAGCTATTTATCGAGTGCGACTTTATTGTACGGAATGAGGATCTAAAGTCACTTCTTTGGCCGATTATTTTGTGTGTTGAAGCATCGATCTTGCTCATTCACATTAGCTCTCCGAATGTACCACCTATATAGGAATTAGTATTGATCACAGAATACTTAGGGTATCCACAAAAGGAACGTTTCTATATCAAGAATTACATTGGCTAAGGTCAAAAACCCTCACCGGTGAGAGAATGATGACATAATTTCTCACTGGGCTAACCGTCTTTTTCTCGGTGAGGACGGTGAGACTAACCGGTTAGGCATAGCAGCACTATAGTGGCTAGAAGAATAGTGTGGCAGCGAGCGTTCAAATCTGATTCCTCGAATGATGATGCCGCCAGATGGCAGCGACATCAACATTGTAGCTAAGCAACCAGAGCTTTACATCCATAAGGCCCCATTAATTTCTTCGTAAAATTAATAAATTTGATTTATTATTTCACTTTCATTCCAGAACATAAATAATATATCATTTTAATAATATTTCGACCCCCCCCCCTTCTTTGCTTTTAATTTACAGATGATTTTGCAGTATTTTTTAATTTCAAATGATTTTATTCCTTTTCAGTTATCTTTGATATTAAAAATTTAATAGAGTAATATACGACCGTTTCACACTAAATTATTTTCTTTATTTATTTTCGATTTCTTCATCTGATTTTAGTTTTGCAATAAAATAGCAGCCCTCCCCTCTTACTGTTGCATTATAAAATTTCAAGAACCACTTTACTGTTTATATTTCTTATGTATTTTTTCTTTATTTAAAATCCAAGAAAATCAGAATAATTTTTAAAAATTCCTTATTTTTAAATAATAAAATGCAACCAAAGCAGCTTTAAATACAAATTTATTATATAACAATTATACTGTACCTTTTATTTACATCTATGTAGCTTTATTAATTTTATTTTTTCCCGTTTTATCGATTTTGAATTATTGATTCCTTTTACAAAGAAATGCAATCGCATGATTATATAGAACTGTATAATTTTGTGAGTAATTAAACCTCTGTGCTCCTCACATCCAATAAGGAATTCTGATTTAATAGTATTTCTTAAAGATAAAATTATATCTGAAAACGTATCTCTATGGATTTCATTTAAGCTGAAAGTTAAGGTACATTTCTCTTCAAGAATACAAATTAATTTAAAAAGCTTATCATTAGCATATAGTAAACCAGTGCGGTTTAATTGATTAGTTAATGATGAAAAGTTATGGTCGTGGTTACTTGGTGATGAATGCAGTAAATCATCAGTGCATATAGAACAGCTGAATTTTTGTAGCAATTTCCTAGCAACATATCCAGCTATATAA
>JAHWFO010117781.1:0-31580 GCA_023313115.1 Rhysida immarginata | reverse complement strand
TGTTTCGTTGTGGAAAAAGAGTTTTATTTTATTCTTAACTTAATCATCTGCATTATCCACATAAGATTTCTAGACAAATTACCCAAGGGACATGTAAAAATCATAATGCTTTCATGTTCGCAGTGGCGCAATTGGTTATCGCGTCGGCATCATGAGCCGAAGGTTCCTGGTTCGAATCTGGGCTGTGAAATTGGTTTTTCTATTTTTCATCAATAATATATAGTAGTTCTGTTTTTATTACCTAACGGAACTTACTTTCTGAATACACATTAAAATATGAACCCAAATGTAATAAAAACATCTGTTTAATTCTATGTCTGGTCGTTTACTTGATATTATAAAAGCAGAAGGTGTTCAAATTCAATATTACTGACTATATTGTTTCTTGATGATTGATTTTTTTTGCAGTCATTATGTGTTGATGGTCCGAAGTTATGACCACCCTTATTGCTCATTATGTTATTGACTCTTGACATGCACATGTACATTATCGTTTTGATATAAACCAACATTTTGATAAATATTTTCGATAGTCCGAATTTTTGGCCAGTACTATATATATCTTACTTTTTTTAAAAAAAATAAGAATTTTTTTTTCAAACGTATTAACCTAAAATACCTGATATTTAAATTTATTACCATCAAAAAAAAGTAAGTTCGTTGTTAATCGTGTGATAAATGAATTTTATACGAAAAAAGACATTCTCTTTGTATATCTATATAATTTTCAATATTGTGCATTTTACATATGAGACCGTTCGAACTAGAGGGGCGAACGCCTCATTTCTTTAATTTTTTAGTTTCTTTTGAAATATCTATAAAAATCCATTTTCTATCATTTGTGAGGTGGCCAGCTGTGTACAGCCTTATATTATTAGATTTATGTCTAAATTTTATTATACTTAATTTAGCAGATGTTTAATGCTTAATTACTCAAAATTTAATTCCTCTGGCTCGGAAGGGCTCATATTCCATGCTTTATCTTATTAGGGATGGATACCTTCATCCATCTCTGTTATTTCAACTTATTATTTATTTCAACTGATCTTTTATTTCAACTTATTTAAAACAGCAGATTTTTTTTCATTTATTTTAACGTTAAAGAGTATCCTCAAGTATTGTGGAAGACAATTAAGTAAAAATATAATAAATTTTTATAAATAAACTTAACTCACCCGTAATGTAGCTGAAGAAAACCTCCGTCATCCTATCTGATCTCCCGCGTAACTCGCATCTATGTCGATTACAGCGCCACCGATACTATCATCAAATCGGGAATCAACCGCCTAGCATACTGGCGGCTAGGGGCTGAGAAGATCCATGACGTCACCCAGTGGGGCGTACTGAATGTTGGGAAAACAAGAGATAAACGATCAGTGCATCCAGAGCATGGAGGTAGGAATTAGATGATCCAGAGCGATCTAAATTGCCAAATAGTTTTGTCCACAGTGTTGGCAGTTCATATATTAGTGGAATAATTTTTGAGTCCAACTATTTTGCCAATCAAAATCAGTAATTTTAAAATATTGACATTTTAAAAATTCACCTTGGTTCCCACCTTTTTTGAATCGTGGCCCCCTTTTTCTAAAAGTTAAGTAACTGGCGAATCCCATACTTTTGAATAAAAAAAATGCCATTTTAACAGGCATTTTTGTTACATGACGGGAAAAAAACTCAACATTTCTTATAAAAATAAATGAAAACATAAATAAGCTTGGCGACCCCCCCCCCCCCTCCTTTGCCCAGAAAATGTTTTATCACTGCACCAGTTATTTAACTGCATTATTTATTGTTTAGTTTAGTATGTAAAACTTTATACAGTAAATATATATTTTAACTATATTTTTATGTATTAATATAAATTTTTAACTGTATTAATAAACAGTCAAATTTGTATAATTTTGATCAAGCTCTGCAGTTATATTTTTAATAGAACCAATATTTAATTTGCTTCAAATATCTTACAAGTGTTTTGTCTAGTTTGGGTCTTTTTTTTTAGAGAAATAAATAGGAATTCAAATTATAAACTTTTAATTTTTATTAATACTTATTTGAATTCGACTTGAAGGGGTCCACGAAAAATTCTGAAAAGTTGATGCGGCCGAGCTAAAACTGATGGTCATATTTCTGAAAACAGAATTTAAAAAAGTTAATCCGTTTTCAAGTTATCATGCAAACGGCGGACGGATAAACGTATAGACCAAGCGTGCATTCTTATAAGTAGCTTTTTGCACTGGTCTTTTTGCTAAAACTAATAAGTGCATTGCCAAGCAGAATCTTAACATTCACCTCAGCCACTGTAGGCTTTTGCAGTCTTGGTTTTTTCTTTTTTCTTTTCTGCTTCACTGAAAAAATCCTTTTTGTTTAGTTATATTTTTATTTGAAGGCTCTTTAACAGGATTGGTTATGTTGAAATATTTTTCGCCCACTGTTTCACTGACTTTCAGTAAATTTTTAATAGCGCTGGTATGCTTTAACATGTCTGAAAGAATTGGCTTCTTTATTTCTTTACTAGCCGACCTGAGCAATCCTAGGACTTACTCAAAAAATAATGCAGTTAAATAATTAGTACACTGACAAAACATTTTCTGAGAAGGGGGGGGGGGTCGCCAAGCTTATTTATATTTTCATTAATTTTTATAAGAAATTTCTAGATTTTTATTCCGCCATGTAATATAAATGCCTGTTAAATGCCATTTTTTTTATTCAAATGTATACTTTTAAAATTACTGATTTTGATTGGCAAAATAGTTGGACTCAAACATTATTCCACTAATATATAAACAGCCAAAACTGTGGATAAAACTACGTCTCAGTGTGGTAAAGCCCATGTCAGCACCGTGAATTACAGAAATAATTATCAATAATTGTTTGTAAGCGTCCATAGCGTTATTTTTTAAATAAACAAACTAAAAGGAGTTAATAAATTCATTCAATGTCATTCATTTAACGTCTCTTTTTTTAAAAAAATCATCCATCCGTGACACATTTTAATAAATAAACCTTTACACGGAGTGCATTAAATGAATTAAAATGGCAAAGTAATATTTGGAAACTCTTAGTTTGTTTACTTAAAAAAATATTGCTGTGGAAGCTTACAAACAATTAGGATTAGCATTAAAACATTAATGATTTGATCTCTCTTTAACGTCTCCTAAAACTACTTGGCATTTCTGATGATTAGATCCAGTCGCTCTTTATATGTAGTTTTCTCAACATTCAGTACGCGCCACTGGGTGACGTCATGGATCTTCTCAGCCCCTAGCCGCCAGTCCTAGCATTGCGAGTAGTAGCCGCTGCCACACTATTCTTCTAGCCACTATAGCAGCACTAACTGGCTTTTCTGACCGCGTTAAAATGACGTCACAAATTTCTCACTGGGATTTCTGACCGACCAAGCGCTATCTCTTCTCACCGGTGAGAGTTTTTGACCTTAGCCGTTGTGTCACTCTATGCGGGATTTTTATTCTCAATGATCGGCCTTGATGTCACTCGCGCTGCCAATCATGAACGAGAAAGAAGAGCAGCAGAAACATTACAATATCTAAGATTTATCGCTGACTCCTATCTTAATAATGGAAAAAAACGGAAGAGCGAGGTTTCGGAAAAAAGTGAGAGAAAAAGCGTATTGTGATCTCAAGCGTAAAAAAAAACCTCTCGGAAAAATCGGAAAAAGGGGAGAAAGAAAAATTACATCATTGGATGTTTTCTGCTAGCGATACCATTCAAGATAATAGTGTATCTTTTCCAAGAAATGAAGGCTTCCCGCATCTGTCTCTGGATACACATTATCGTCTTCTTGCTCCATCCAAATTTTATAACATTCTTTACTTCAAATTTCCCGGCAACAAGTACCATAGAGTTATGGAAACTTGTGCAGTAGAGCAGATAAATAGTGAAAACCCCACCGGAGTCAGATTGAACAATTATCTGAAGATGTACAAGACAAAAATCGGTAACTTGATCTGTGTTGCATATGCGAATACCCGTTCGCTTTTCAACAAATTGAACGATGTTGAATTGTGGCTGCAGACAAAGAATATACACATATGTTCCTTAGTTGAAACGTGGCTGACCTCAAACATTGATTCTAATATTATTTGCCCCGACCTATATACAGTTTATAGAGTTGATCGACCCACTAGAGGAGGTGGTGTGGCACTCCTCGTGAAGAGTCAAATACAATCCAGCCTGATTCTGAGTGCTTCGAACCAGGGGTGTGATTATCTTTTGGTTGAATGCGGAGTTAACAACTTGATATTTAGAATACTAACAATCTATAGACCCCATTATTTCCCTGTTCAACATATGATCGATTTTATATACTGCCTGGATCCTGCCTATAATTATATTATTTTGGGAGAATTTAATGTTAACTTTGCAGTCAACTCACAGGATAAGATATTAATAATGGACGCCTGTGATATGTTCCACTTTGTACCAATTGTAGAGTCTACAACGCGGATAACGATGACATCAGCAACTCTTATCGACCAAATATTCATGCCGAGTGATTGGAAAGTCGACAATATGATATTAACATGTCTACCGAAGTGCGACCACCAATCTATTGAAGTTAGAATTAGAATGAAAGCACATGATAACATGAACAAACCGACACCAAGCTTTTATAGAAGTTATGATTTGACTGGTCTCACTTCAGACATAAGATCGAAGTTCAGGACTGGGCGGGCTATTTCGAGGCAAAGACCCCGGAGTATAAGCTGGCTATCATGAAAGAAAATCTGTGTAATGTCCTGATGAGTGTGGGCATGAAAGTAAAAAGACGCGTAACTCTACATCAGAGGAAACCATGGTGGAATAAGGATATTTTGGAAACAGTAAGGTTGCTAAAAGGCATATACAAGCTCTATATGCAGAATGGCGATGCTAATGTGCAAAAACGGTTGGGAGTGATGAAGAAGATTTACGAAAGACAGATGCGAATAGCTAAAAGAAGATGCCTCACAGATGCGAGTAGTCGCTTTGATTTATGGAAGTTTGTTAAGAAAACTCATAGAGCCGAAAGTATCAGATTGCCACAGACGATGGCCAGTGAATATCTGAAGTGGATTGATGACCCGTTGCAATGCCAATTGCCAAGGATAGTACAATCAGCAGACAGTCCCATGGGTGAGAATTTCCAGTTACCCCCAAACCTCGTTCAGGAGATCTTCTGGGTAATGAAATCCATTAACGACTACCTCAATTACATGGTGCTGAAAAACTGGGAAAGGAGCGGCAACGCTCTATGGAGAAATTGCTCATCTTATTGGAGAAATTTGGGATAAAGGACAGTTTCCTGTATCTTTGAAACAGGTGTTGATCTGCCCATTTTTTAAAGCAGGCGATAGTAGTGACTTCAAGAATTATAGACCAATCTCCATCCTCCCTTCCATATATAAGATCATTGAAACCACCATTTTTAAACCCATGAATGAATACCTGTGATCAAATTTACCGGACTTTCAATATGGAGGAAGGTCTGGGACTTCCTCGCAAGACCTCATCTTATCTGTTGTGATGGAAGTGGCTGAGGCGTTGGACCATCATAAAACTTTTATTGTAGTCATGGTGGATATTGCTAAGGCCTTTAACACCGTGTCTAGAGAGCAACATTGTGCCGAATTAAGGGCTCGTGGCATTGCTGGCAAAATGTTAGCATTAGTAAGTGACCTCTTTAGTAATCGTACCAACTGCATCAGGAGTGAGGATAATATTGTGTGTCAACCGTCTACCCGCGGAATACCCCAAGGATCCTCGATCAGTAACGCCTTACTTGCGACACTATTGGCTCCATTAAGAAGTTGCCATTAATGTTTAAGATTAAGGCCTTTGTTGGCGATATCATCCTAGTCAAAACTTATGATAGCCACCTTGACCCAGTTATAGCCCGACATATCAATATGGACGTGGAGATATTACATGAATGGTTTCAAGCGAGAGGAATGGCGATAAATAAAGATAAAACGACAACCCTAGTCGTTAGCAGAAAGCATTCCGTTTTGACGACAGCGAAACTTTTGGAGGTTATGCTTGACAATCAACTTAACTTTTTTTCCCATAGGGAGAATTTGATTAGCCAACTAAATAAACTCTGGTATTTAGTGAGGAATTCCGTCATATTCTGACGAGAAGAGAGATGATTATTATACTCAAATCGAAGATAATACCGATAATTGCCTATGGTCTACCAGTGGCCACACATCACAAATTTATGCAAAATAGGTTGAAGGTAGCTTATAATAATATTATAAGAGCTGCCTTTAACATATATGGAGAACGATCTATTTCCAAGGTTTGTAATGAAAATAAGCTATTTACGTTCGATTCGATTGTCTGCTGGTCTAAGCTGCGAGAATTGGTGAAAGCGATCGATTCGGGGAAACATCCGGCCTATTATGTTACAGAATGGCTTTTGAAAACGTTAGATTGTAGGCAGCCTAAAAAGTTACTTATCCAACCACCAGATATTGTTTCGAACTTTCGGGAGAAGTTTTCCTCATAATAGTTTTAAACTTTGGAACCAATTACCCTTGAGTGACCGTCAAAAGATTTTTAAACTTGCCCATCATAACCCAGTATGTACTTGCCCATCAGATGATAAACTAACCTTTGACTATAATGTCCATGGAGACGCAATTTATAATAATAATAATAATAATAATAATAATAATAATAATAATAATAATAACCTTATGTTCGGTATCGTTCCATGTAGACTGAGGAGATTTATTAACAAAGATATTGGATATATTGAAGGCATTTAAAATTGCTTATTGAATTGCCCGCACACAGTTAATTTAGCTCCTAGGATTTATTGAATTTTATTTCATATGGTGATGTTGTACCTTAATGTATTTTAGTGTCTTATAAATTTGATGATGCCACGTAACTACTTTGGAGTTTCCTTGCAGCTCAATTTGTTTTTGGAAATGCTTCGTAGCAAGTGCACAATGAAGCCAACTTTATTTTCATTGTTCCTCTAAATTCAAGATTCGGAATTTATAAAACCTGGATATTTTATTTTGCAAATTTATTTGATCTTAATGCAAGGTTTCCCTTTTTTTGGCGTGATGGGCTGGTAGCCCACCCATTCAGACATTGCGGGCATCGCTAACAAGAAGTTGATATATTTTCACCTTGGCAACCAATAGTATCTTCCCATGAACCCTTAGGGCAGTTTGTATAGGGCGAGATAGCATAATAAGAGAAAATCTGCGGGCTTCAGTATGACATGATACACTGGCGAAAAAAAAAATCCCAACACCACGAAGGACTTGTGCTAGATGAATGAAATTTGGATAGTATATACAGCTATGGTATTTATTTATTCAATTGATTCAAATTTCAAGGTTACAACTTATAGGGGGCGCCACCAGCGCCATCCCGTACATGGTGAAAAGCACGGACTTTAGTACCCGCTGTAGTCGCCGCGCTGATCTATGCAGGCCTGCACACGTGCATGCATACGGTCATTTTGTGGTATGGCATTCCATGCCTGTTGTACCTGGATGGTCAGATCAGCGACAGTTGTTGCTGGTTGTGGAAGGGCCCTGACATGGCGTCCGACTATGTCCCAGACGTTCTCGATGGGCGACAGATCTGGTGATCGTGCTGGTCATGGTACGATGTGGACACCCTGAAGGGCACGTTGGGTTGCAACGGCAGTGTGGGGTCGAGCGTTATCCTGTTGGAACAACCCCCCCTGGCATACCAGCCATGAATGGCAGCACAATGGGTTCAACAACCATCTGAATGTAAATATTTGCCGTCATGCTGACTGGGATAACCACCACGGGGGCCCTGCTGTCGTAGGAAATCCCTCCCCATACCATAACGCCAGGGGTGGGCCCAGTATGCCGATGACGGATACAGCTTCGTAACAGCACTTCCCTACTCCTCCTCCTGACCCTTGTGCGACCATCACTATGACCCGGACAGAAACGATTTTCATCCGTGAAGACCACAGACCTCCATTCTGCCCTCCCAAGTCGCTCTGGCTTGACACCACTGAAGACGTGCCGCTCGGTGTTGAGAGGTAAGAGGCAAACTTGCCACAGGGCGCCTGGAGTGGAGGTTCCTGGCCAGGAAACGGTTCCGAATTGTGCGTGGAGTGACGTTGGGTGCCACAGCAGCCCTAATGTCCACTGCTGATGCTGTTCGATTTGCCACAGCTATCCTACAGATGCGCTGGTCAACCCTGTCTCCAGTGGCCGGGGGTCGTCCAGATCCTGGTCTCCTGGTAATCCTGCCTTCCCTCGACCATTGCTGCCAACAGTTGTACACAGTGGCACCGTCTCGACCCATGCGTTCTGCAAAACACGGAACGAAAGTCCACCCTCTCGAAGGCTCACTACACATCCTCGTTCGAATTGGGTTAGTTGCCCACATTCACGTCGCAGTCGCCTTCGAGGCATGTGTTTTACGTACTCTATCACACACGTCCACATTTGTCTGAAATGGCACAGACGCGCGTCTGATCTCCATTATATCTGTCATTGGAATGTCTCATTCGCATGTACAGGGTGGCGCTGGTGGCGCACCCTATAAGTTCTAACCTTGAAACCTGAATCAATTGAATGAATACCATAGCTGAATATACTGTCGAAATTTCATTCATCTAACACAAGTCCTTCGTGGTTTTTTTTTCCGCCAGTGTATGATTTGAAAACACTGTCCTAAAGCATAGCGATGTAAATGTTTATTCTTTATTAGTGAGTCATTAGGAGATATCTTGATATAGGAATGTGGAGAGGATGATTTCTCAAAACCAAAGGTATAACTGCAAATTTCTGTTGTTCTCGAACTGTTTTAGAATGTGTGGGTGTGGTCCTTTCAGACGTGGTCCTTTTAGGACGCGGTCCCTTTGGGTGTGGTTTTTAGGGTATAATTTTTTATTAATTTTGAATTTGTGTGTCATGTGATTATTGGTGGGGGTAGGACAATACTATTGCTATTCTTGAGCAGCTATATATGTCTACTACTTTAAGTAAAGTTGCTTGTGCGGGCCTATTAAAATGTTTTCCCTAATTATTAATTTTCTTTTGTTTTTAGGGTTTCTGAAACTTTTTCAGACATTCTTCACCTATAATTCTAATTCACTATCTTGTTTCAAAGCGATCTACTTGTATGATAATTTCCAAATAATTTTCAAAAATTTTTGCATTGTTTCAATTGACAAGGGTGTGGTGTAATGTGCAAAAAATATTTCGGCACATTCAGCCAAATCAAGGTACCTGAAATACAATCCAAGCCCCTAGAAAAGCCCTTAAAACCCAGCGAAGTAGCAAGGAGGTCAATTAAGCAATTAAGTTTAATTACCTAAACCAGTAGTCTTTTAAAAATACATTAAAAAGAAAAATTGTATTCAATACTAGGGAGTGGGCAAAGCCGTTTAAAAAATTAACCCCTTTTATGATAGACCCGTAAATTAGTTAAGTTTCCCATCTCTCTTTGTCTGGTAACAAGGTATACGGAGGGTTGATTCAGATAAAATGAGACTACTTTAAACGCCGCGTATGACCTTGACGAAATGTGATTTGCATGACTCGTCCACTATTCATGGAGATTAGCTTTGTATACACTTGTTGCTGTTATTTGGGACATTTCGTGCTGAAACATGGCTTCCAAAAACACAGCTTTTTGGGAAGGGTATATGTTTGGTCTTTCCGACGCTAACTTCAGTCTTTCGTGCATTGTGGAATTATGCAAACGAAATGGTATTGTGGTATCCAAAGCTATTGTGGGTCGAATAATCAAAAAGAACAAATTGCGACCATCTAATGAACGTGGACGAACAGAGAAGCAGACCAGAAACAAGCCCCAGCCAACACGCCCAACTCAGATGGTTCGAGAAATCCTGTCTGAAGTGCTGAAAGAAAATCCCCCCACACAGAGAAGTCTAGCCAAAAGGAAAGGTATTTCACAGGCAACAGTCTCCAGAATAATTCATGACAATCTTGGGCTGGAGCGACGTCATAAAGCGCGCAGTCACACAACTGAGTGACTGAACACAACTGAACACTGCCAAGTCATCTGTGGCTTACTACAGGAAGATGGAACAGGAGACGGGCATACCAGTTATTCCCTTCTCTCATGTGTCTGTAAAATCTCCTGACGCATCACCGATGGATTTCTGTGGTTTTTGTCTCCTGAAACGACGGCTCGGAAGTCGCCGACCAAGAACCGTTGATGGGCTATGGAAAGTGTGTCAGCAGGTGTGGAACGAACTTCCTATGGAGTCCCTCAAACTCAGCCTACTGTAGTAGAAATTACGGTGCCGGGCGATAGTCCAACAACGTGGCTCTCACATCGAACACAACCGATGGTGGCGCCTTGGTATTACACCATCGTAACAGAACTGCAAAGTCGTCTCATTTTATCTGAATCAACCCTCTGTAAACAAACGAAATAAGTAGAAGTCTGTCCAATTAAAAATTATTTTATTACATGCACTGATAAAAATTGGTAAAAAATAAGACAAAAAAATGACACTCGGGAAGAATCAAGTCCAGCAAAAATAAAATGGATTTGCTACGTGGTTAACTGATAAAAAGAAGCCACTTTCAAAAGCTTGGGGAAAACCGGACGTTGACAGGCAACGAGACTTTGATGCTGCGCTGAGAAACTAGTTTTTCCAAAAGAGTCGATAGCTGATCATCCGAGCAAGGGATAAACCAAAGACGAAGTCAGTGCTAGATTTTAATTGGAACTAAAATAAAAAAAAAAATATCAAAAAACAATAAAATATTGATCAGGATTGTAGACAGGTTAAGTCTTGCACAAAATCATAAGAATTAGCATATGAAAGCGCAAAACAGGCAAACTCCGAAGTAGTCTGATTATGACCGACAGTTCGTTAATGAAAGTACGGCTGACACTGCTGGAGCCATGACAGGAATCACAAACTGTGTAAAATTCTCTGAAAAGAGAAAATGACTAGACAAAAGAAGCAATAGAATCAGCAAAGGCCCCAAAATATAAATAAATAAATAAATAAATAAATAAATAAATAAATAAATAAAAGAGAAATGAAACAAACTAAAATAAAAATAAAAAAACAATAGTAAACAGAAATCAGGTAAAAAATTTAAACACTAAGTAGTCAAGCTAAGTAACCGCTAATTGTAACTTTTAGCTGAAAGCACATATAAATGAAAATAAGCAAAAAGGAATAATGATAAAAAGGTAACAAAAAATCAAAAAACAGCCCAATTAAATAAGGGAAAAAGTAAGGGGAGGGCGAACAAAAAAACAATCACACAAAGACAGGCAGGATTTGGTAAAAGGAGATGTGACTGTGGTTACGCCTCCCCTCAACAGGCTTCTCTGCCTCATGCAATATATCCCAATAATCGTAATCGCAATTCCCCTAATATTTTTTAATAATACAGGGCTCTTTTACAGTTTAAATAGCATTGTCAAAACCAGTGGAGCCATTTGTACAAGCTTAATGCAAGCATCGCCAGCAATTAAAATTGCTAGGCGGGAAAATAGAGGTACCATTTGTGCACGTGCCAATGAACCCATTTAGATAATATTTATAACTTGTTCGTGCCATGAACCATAATCATCGACTGACGAAAACAGATTTTGAAAATCTTTCATAGCCTCGGAGAAGTTTGAGTTACAGACAGACGGACAGACAGACACGTTTCCCACACTGACAGCATAAAGCACCTTTCGGTACTTAATAATTGTGTAATTAGGTTTTTTCAATAAATCTTGTAATAATTTTTTTCTCCATTTTAAGGATAAAGGCAAGTGATTTAGTAGTAGTCCTGGAGAACTACGATTCCCGCAGGCCCCACGTGAATCAACATCTTCCAGTGGAAGACTTTATTCCTCACGAGAAGATGAAGGACCGTTACGACTACGACGTGGCCATTCTCAAGATCCCATTGGCTTATGAAGGACTTGACGAGCGATCATGCATATGCCTGCCTTCGTCCAATTTCTCAATTATAAATAAAACAGCAGAAGTTTACGGCTGGGGAAGAAATTTCAAAAGTAATCAAAATATTTTACCTAATTGTGTTCAGTTATTTTTTATTATTCATAATATGACAATTTAAGGGTTTAGGCGTTAAAGCTCACTGAATTTAATTAATTAATTCATGTCTCTTTTCAAATGAAATTTATCATTTTCAGATTTAGTGAAAGATATACAAGCTTCACAATATATTTTTGCAGGTTTTATTGCAAATTGGGAGAAACAACCGATTTCACCTTTTGAACCTTGCTTCATCAGGTTGTAAGATAGGATACTGTTGTTGTATGGCAGTGGCGGATATAAGGGGGTGGTTACAGGGGCTATAGCACGGCCTCCTAGAAACTACCAGGCCTGAACATGACGTCAGTAATGTATTGTTGAAGCACTAAGATTGTGACGTTGAACTAACTTCTGTAATAGCACCAGCAGTTTGACGTAACAATGTGTTATCTTTTCCATGTTCAGGCCTGGTAGTTTCTAGAAGGCCGTGGCTATAGCTCTCCCCAATGGTATATAACTTATACCAGTAAGATAAATTGTAAAGATTTTTAATACTGCAATAATTTTACAAATTTACATTTACAAACTTTAGTATAAGAAAGACTTCAGGACCATCACTCCCCTGGGGAGGGAGGGGGTTCTTTGAAATAACTTATAACATATTAGCCAAACCACCTGATAAGCCCTCCCCGTTGACACCTCCGTTGACCAAGTCCTAGATTCGCCACTGTTTTGGGGTAAATGTTGCAGTACAAAGCCCTCTTGTAGCTAAGTATCATGTGGTTCTCAGCAGGATCGGCGCTCCGAAAGGAGCTGATGACGTGGCCAGAAGACGTCGGTTTCGGAGAGCCACTCCAAAAGCATCTTGGGAAAACGGAGGAGGGGAGAGAGAGAAAGTGTCATGGCGGCGAACTGGAAGGACGGAAATGTTCGTTCCGGACAATTCAAACCAGTACGATTCTCTGTCATGACGCCATAAGAAAAGAGAGCGTCGGCATGCGAGACATAGAGAAGAGTCTTCCGCGTACGGAGGTGTAGCGGGCGAGTCGTTCTCCTACGGAGAGGAGCCCGACGAATCGGCGACAGCGGGCGGCGAGCGAGGCATCTCATATCTTCACCGTAACGTCTACGGAGACGGCCTACAAAACTCTCAGCAAGTCGGCGTCGAGCCATGGCAAAATTTGCTCTTCAAAGCTATCGAGCAAATTGTTGCGGAAAGCGATAAAGAAGCCACGTTAACGACGAGCTAGGAAAAGCTCAAAGAGCTGCCCGTAACCCCTGTTTCTCGCGCGGCAGCAATTGGAGAGTTCCCGTCGTCAGAGAGCGAACAAATCTTTGTGAGGTGGCTACGAACTGAACACGGTGGGACTTTGAACTTTATTCATTTTAACGCAATAGTGCGCCATAATGATTACTGTAATATTACCGTAATTGAGGCGACGGTATTGTCTTTGCAAGAGGAACTTTTTCAAGCGGCGTTCCAGCAAGAATCCATTGATCTAAACGGAAGCCTGTCAGTAATTGGAATCTGTCCGTGGTCACTGGGCGTATATTTGGCGAATGGACTAGGCGGATTATTTCCTACACATCTGATAGCGCTCCCTGTATTTTAATGCGTTTATTGGTGTGCAACGAGAATGTGTGTCCGTTCTTACTTTAATGGATCATCGCAGCGGAACCATATTTTCTCTTGTACGAAGTAGTCAGCGTGTGAATGCTTTATGCTTCGTTAGTGAAGCTGCCTACCATTGTGTGTTGTGGAAAGGTGTTGTGTTTATGGAATACCTTTCTTTTTTTTTTCGTCAGTGCATTTGGAATCTGCAAGTTCCACAGCTAGACGTCGTGTCACGCTTGTGTCTACAAGGATCGAGTGCAGCGCCTCGACTGTTCTCTTGGGTAAAGAGATTAGATATCTACCTGTGTGGTGTTTAATGGCAGCTCTATGTGTGTGGTTCTTCGTAAGGTTCGTGTACTGAGCCAGTTGGAAGTGTTACTTTAACCATACGACGTGTCGACCTTATTTTAGTGAATGTGTGTGAGTGCATCTATTAAAAAATATATGCATATATATATTTGTTATCGCCCTTTCTAAATGGGTTGCTGATGTGTGGTGATTAATGCTGTGCTAAGCTAAGATTATATAGTTACTACGATTATAGTGTTTGTGATTGAAAAGCCAAAATAAGTTATTAATATATTTGTGCGTTTGTGTTGCGAGTGCCATATCAAGTGTGCTTCTGCAAGCTACGTTGTAAAAGTGGGTGCCTCGGAATCACACCTCTGTCTACAGCGACGATTGTGATCTACTGCAACTTCTTCGCTTGTTTGGAATTCTGCGACATCTCAGCGACCGTAGTTCATTACTTCGCAGAACCTACAGCTAGTCGTCTGAGCTACGGTGCTCGTCGGACCACGTCTACACTGCGATTCTTCGTCTGCAAGTTTCTTAGCCAAGTCGAATTTTACCTTCTTCTTTTCTTCGATTTGTTGTCAGGCATTGAGTTAACTGGTCTCGGTGACCATCGGAACTTTATAATACAGTGAATTACCCGCCTCTATATTATCGACCATCGCATTCAAGAACTTACTTACCGGTCATGGACTGCCATTGCTAAGCATCACTCATATTTCAATAGTTTTACAATAGATGTGTAGGTATGCTATGACACCGATTAACGTCGCCTTAGGTTCATATGCTACCTTTTCATCCTAGCCACAAATCTTCATAACGTCCACCGATTTTATATATATCAGTGAGTTGGAGTAATCAAAATAAAAAACTACAGCGATTCCTATGAATCATCTTCCCGGATTGCGACGACCCAAGCGTCTACTGACAAGTACTATCTACAGAGGGTTGATTCAGATAAAATGAGACGACTTTAAACGCCGCGCATGACCTTGACGGAATGTGATTTGCATGACTCGTCCACTATTCATGGGGATTAGCTTTGTATACACTTGTTGCTGTTATTTGGGACATTTCGTGCTGAAACATGGCTTCCAAAATCACAGCTTTTTGGAAAGGGTATATGTTTGGCCTTTCCGACGCTAACTTCAGTCTTTCGTGCATTGTGGAATTATGCAAACGAAATGGTACTGTGGTATCCAAAGCTACTGTGGGTCGAATAATCAAAAAGAACAAATTGCGACCATCTAATGAACGTGGACGAGTAGAGAAGCAGACCAGAAACAAGCCCCAGCCAACACGCCCAGCTCAGTTGGTGCGAGAAATCAAGTCTGAAGTGCTGAAAGAAAATCCCCAAACTCAGAGAAGTCTAGCCCAAAGGAAAGTTATTTCACAGGCAACAGTGTCCAGAATAATTCATGACAATCTTGGGCTGGAGCGACGTCATAAAGCGCGCGGTCACACAACTGAGTGACTGAACACAACTGAACACTGCCAAGTCATCTGTGGCTTACTACAGGAAGATGAAACAGGAGACGGGCATACGAGTTATTCCCTTCTCTCATGTGCCTGTAAAATCTCCTGACGCATCACCGATGGATTTCTGTGGTATTGGTCTCCTGAAACGACGGCTCGGAAGTCGCCGACCAAGAACCGTTGATGGGCTATGGAAAGTGTGTCAGCAAGTGTGGAACGAACTTCCCATGGAGTCCCTCAAACTCAGCCTACTTCAGTGGAAATTACGGTGCCGGGCGATAGTCCAACAACGTGGCTCTCACATCGAACACAACCGATGGTGGCGCCAAGGTATTACACCATCGTAACAGAACTGCAAAGTCGTCTCATTTTATCTGAATCAACCCTCCGTAAACTCTCGATTTAATATTATTTCGCTCCAAGCTGGTGTTTAGAACACCAGTGACATTTCTTGTTGTAAGGTCAACAACTGTGATTCTTCATATCTTCCACTGCCATATTTATTTTTGGACTTATTTCGTTACAAATCTTGGTTACATCTAAGTCATAGTGTATATAATATATTGTCTTTTGCAAAATAAAAAGAACTTTGTTTTATTTTTACGTTCTCGCTTCTTTGTCAATTTCACTCTGCTTCAATCCACATGACACTAAGTTTGAAATTTAACACAAATATAAATCACGGGGTGATAAAAAATGGGGGACTAACTTTCGGAGATATGCTCAAACGAAAAGGTTGCTCTTAAATTAAAAACCAGAGATCATTTTCAGTCCAACCAGTGGAAATGCAGGATCCAAATTCGCAGTTATATTACAACTAGCTGAAGTACCCGGCATCGCTCGGGAAAAATATAACTTTTTCATATTTATGTTTATAGAAAATAAAAGATACACGGTCTTTCCGCGCGAAAGACTTGCAGTCCTTGTTATTGCTGCTTCACAGAACAAATGCAAAACCCTTCAGTAAACAAAGCAAACAATGACGTCACAATTTTTATCGAAAAATTCCTATTTAGATAAAAGATTCCCGCGCGAAAGACAATGTTGATGCTGTTTCACTGAACAATCGCAGAAGTCTTCATTAAACAAAACAAACGTCACAATTTTGTAACGCTAGCAAAAAACCCATTTTGTACCAAGTAAATTGAATTTTAAAAATAAATTACAATAGAAAAGAAAAAATGAAAAATAAAATCCTTTCTTAGCGAGCACCTAGAAGGCCCTAGGCTGGACGTGCCGGTTCCGGCAGCATGTTACACTCTTTACCCGTGGAATGTTTTCGTCAGGCAGGACGGATGAACCCGGCATAATTATCATGATCCCACCCAATTCGTGGAATGTGTTCTTTCTATCAAGTGTGTTCACATTCACGTCAGCATTGTCGAAGACGAATTGCATCATTGCTCTTTTCTCCGAGACGAACGAGAAATACAGGCTCCGGCACTGAAAAGTCACCTGACCAAGATAGGTCTATTAACAATCCAATCTTCATTGTTTCCAACAAAGGATAAAACACTGATTGTTAAAATACAAGATGGAAACAATGAAAGTTACATTGTTAATAGACCCATCTAGGTCATGTGACTTTTCAGTGCCGGAGCCTGTCTTTCTCGTTAGCCTCATCTTTTCTCGATGGGTGGCGAGCAATAACGTATACTAAAGATAGACTCCGAAGCAACTGTTGTTACTTGAAGCAAATTGGGAAGCTCCATGCCCAGAACTGTCATGGCCGACAGTGAGTGGAGATGACGCAAAAAACATGGCTAAACATGAGAGTAGCTGATTAATAATTCTTTCACACGCCGATCACGGAGTGATAAGTTTATCTTTTCGTTTCTTTGTATTTTATTATATTTTATAAACAAGTTTTCGATCATGGTTTCAATTTCAATTTCCTTTCCATCGTCTTTCAGTTACGTATTTTCATTTCAGTTACGTATTTTGATTTATGCTTGTGGAAAATGATTTCTGGTTCTGTTTCGTGTCTGTTTGTATAGTTGTACGCAGAACAACTTTGAGGAATGTTTTGAATTACTTATTCCTCGGGCCCAAAATCTTCAAAAACAAAGCAGCCAGACAGCTAATTACTCCACGGCTCACTCCTGCCCCGAACTGTCCTGGCTCAATTTGCTTCACTTTGTTGGCGCTGTTAACAATAGGATTCGGAGTCTATCTTTAATATATGTCATTAGTGGTGAGGTCTGTCCCCGCACTATAGCAGAGAATTCCACTCGCACTGCCTTTTTGTAGCTGCATGATAACCCCATAGCTGAGAACAGTTCGACAAGATGTTTCGACCCAAACTTCCTGTACATGTATGCTGAGCTGAAGGGAGGAGAGGAATGATCTTGTCCTCACTGCTGCCATTATTTAATGAGCAATTGAAACACATTTTTTCTTCAATCATCAAGAGAATTACGCTTGAGGTCATCACAACAGTTTCACGGAACGCTTTCAGAGATTCAGGAATGACATCATCGGTTTTGCGCAAGAAATTGTCTGATGGTGGATACTCAATCGTGTCGAATTCCTGAGAACGTATGTCTGACAAAATTATCTGTGCTGCACCTTTAACCAATCTCAGTTGCTATTCTTCGGGATTGTTTTTCTCTTCATTATACCAGATGTCATACAGAATTTTCTCACGAGTGTCTCAGAAACACAACGTCATGATGGCCTCGCCCAACTTCTGAGAAGACAATATTTTCACCATATTTTTTTTCTTTAGGTGGTTTTTGACTCTTCTGACATGAGGTTTGTAATCACTTGTGAACTGATCCATAAGTTCGTTTAATAAAAATTGGCAGTCATCCCTATGTTCTTGAAAAAATGAATAAATGCACTCCATACCCTCCAAGAGGTTCTGTGCCTGTGGGCGGCCTCTTGTTATTCCACTTCTCACTGGAAAATACAGATTCGTATAATATCGCTGGTGGAACTTAGCGTCAGCAGCGACTAAGAGCATATCTGTGATCTGTTTCCCCATTTATCACCTCGCAATCTGGCTTTATCTAAAGTAGTTTCCTTCATACTCAGGAATGTTACATTGTACACAGCCTTCTTTCTTGCAATGTGAAGTTTCTGTTGACGCTGGAGAAATTGCTCAGTGATTGACACAGCACATGTGCTCAATAGATTGGGATCTGCTAGATTTGCCCCTTGATGCTCTCTGTTGCGCCTGAGAGATTGTGTCTCTTCCGCGTCGAACAGATGCTATTATGTTTAGCAGTGTACGTCTTCCTGCATGAATCATGAAGAGTGACTTCGTTTAACCCTTGCAAATTATGCTCGTTCTCTCGAAGACCACGTTTCACACTTTTTTCTATGAAGGACTTGATGCCTCGTTTTTTACAGTCACCTCTTCGCCTTCCTTAATAGTGACGCGACATATAAACAAATGAAAGCTAATTAAATATCCTATACACTCTTCTCGCATAACAGTCGTAGGACACGTCATTGTGGCGATATTTAGCTCGAAATATGAAAAATAGGTTTAAAAAAAATTTTTGGTGAAAATTGCTTCTCTTTGAAGAACAGTATCCCGGAAACTATTAAACTTACAGTGCTCATTTTGCACTCAGATATTAGCAAATGTACTCCAGTTTTAAAAAGGTTATAGCGGCATTTGCGCTAAAATGCATTGTTTTGGTGCTACGAGGCAAAAACTGATAAAAGTCCGAAAAAATTGCGGTTTTTACCGTATCCCAGAGTAGCACAGGAATTTCGAATTTGCAGAATTGAGTATATACTACTGGGACCGGACCTAACAACATAAAAAATCAATGCTACTAATACTTTTAATGCGAACTTCGGCCTATTCTGTGTCTAAATGAACTGCACTACTTGGTTATGTCAATCCTTAATGGTTTATTATTACTGGATTTGCTAAGTCGGCCGTTCTGTTGCCATTTCTTTTTCGATTTTTTTTTTTATTTTGACTTCAGATTCGGATAGAGCATCAAAAAGTGAGTAAACATGCTAATAGGCACACATGTCCCTTATGTCCGAGAAAATGGTTAAAGTATTTTGGTACTTGGAGCAGGCCAAAATGATCAACTTTAACCACCATTTTAGTCACGTTCCTAAATAGATAGGACATGTGTCTATTATATCTTTTACATGTACTCATTGGCGACGAGATGACTGGATTCGGGAATTCAGTAAAGACGCTTTTAATTAATATCGTTATGACAATGCAGTAACATGCATTCTCAACTGGTTTATAATGAATCTAAAAGTTCCTTCTCGAAAATGTCTAAAACTCAAAATTTAGGATCTAAAAAAAATCGTGTCATTACGTCATTTATAGACTTTTTGCACCAAAATTTTAAAAAAAATGGAGGAAACTGCGGATACGGCTTTAAGGGGTCCATCCGTTTAGGTCCAAGCGGCCTAAGGGTGACCAGATGTCCGTTTTTTAGTCATCTGTCCGTTTTTAAACACATTTTCGTAGAAAAGTGCTTATGTGATCGGTTTGTCCAGCTCTCCGTCCGTCCGTCCGTTCGTCTGTCTTTATACACAATACCAACAATGTGTTGCAATAGAAAGAGTGCATGTATTGAATTGCTGGAAGACACGAATTATTCTTGCATTGGGGAAAACGCGTACTGAGCACATAGGTTCGGCTCTGCGCGTGCTCTAAACGTTATTAAGATGGTGCGTGTGCAGGATGCACCTGATTGACAATTATTGAAAGCGCAGAATGGTCTCTAAATCAAAAGAATTTTATTATTCGTAGAGAGCTTATTATTTATTACGATAACTTGAAAACCAATTAACTTTTTCGCACTCTGTTTTCACCAATCCATTAATATGGGACACACCACGAACAAGTACGAACGTGAGATAGATGGAATAAGTACGTGCTCTAATGGTACCACTATCATACACCCTGAAAAATTTCCTACAACCAGTTATGGCATGTAATATATCAAACAAATCGTCACGACATCTCATGAACTAATATACATATAAGAGTAACTAGTGATAGCAGATATTGGTCTAGTGGCACGTGTACGTTTAAGGATTTCTCATGACTGAGTATAACGCGTAGATAATGATTGTGTGAATTGTTTAGTAGTACGTGTTTTATTGGTACCAGTTGGTATCTTTGGAACATTCAATGCTAAAATATAGCATGTAATATATCAAATAACTTGTAATAACGTGTCATGAGTGAATATAACGAGTAAATATTGATAGTGGGAATTGGTTTTGTAGCACGTGCTCTAATGGTACCATATGATACCATATGGTGCTGTTGGAAATTCCCATGCTAATTTAATGCATGTAAAATATCAAACAAATCGTAACTACGTGTCATGAGTGAATATAACGAATAAATAAAGATCTGGGAATTGGTTTACTAGCACTTGCCCTAATGGTACCATTTGATACCATATGGTACCATTGGAACTTTCAATGCTAAGATATGGCATGTAATATATCAAGCAACTCGTAAAACAACGTGTCATGGGTGAATATAACGAATAAATAATGATAGTGGGAATTAATTTAGTAGCATGTGCTCTAATGGCACCATATGTACTGTTAGAACTTTCAATGCTAAGATATGGCATGTAGTAAATCAAACAACTCGTAACAACGTGTCATGAGTGAATATAACGAGCAAATAACTAAATAATTGGTTTAGTAACGTGCTCTAATGGTACCATATGATACCATATGATACTGTTGGAACTTTCAATGCTAATTTATGGCAAGTAAAATATCAAATAACTCGTAACAACGTGCCATGAGTGAATATAAGGAATAAAGAATGATAGTGGGATATGGTTTACTAGCACTTGCCCTAATGGTACCATATTATGGTTTAGTTGGTTGGTTTATTAGAATTTTTGGCGTCGACTACTAAGGTCATTTTGCGCCTTTTACACAAGTTATATCTGTACGCAGCTCGGGACAAACACGAACATTCATGCCCACGGCGGGATTCGAACCCACGACCAGGTGAACTCGAGAACTAGAAAGCCTACGCCCTAGCCCTCTCGGCCACCTGGCCGGTGGTACCATATGAAACCATGGTGTTCCACTGGGACTTTCAATGCTAAGATATGGCATGTAGTATATCAAACAGCTCGTAACAACGTGTCATGATGTAATATAACGAGAAAATAACGATAGTGGGAATTGGTTCAGTACCTCGTGCCCTAATGTTACCATATACCAATGATACCATTGGAACTTCCAATGCTAAGTTACGCCCGTGTAATATATCAAACAACTCATAAAAACCATATATAATTCCAGTTCGTCCACCTTGTCACGAATTGCTGCCAACATTTCTTCATATATTTCTTGGGAAGTTTCCAGCAAGAATGCATAAATGCAGCTTACTGCAGAACTCTCAGAGGAGTGCGCACGGAATACAAGTTGTTCAAATAAAGACGGTGCACAAGTAAAACACCCATCCATATACCAAATATCGGAATTGGTAAGATGATGCATACCTTGCTTCTATCCCACTGTCATGCATTAAGAAAAACTGACTCTGATACACCTGTCATTGTTCACTCGTTTTCAATACGTATTTCTTGAAGGGGTCTTTAGGAGAACATACTTGACAACATCTACGAATAGTTCTTTTAATGAAATTTGACCAAGTGCAACTCACCCCTCTTGTGTCATCTCTGCCGTACTGTCCAATAGCACCTGTCCAGAACTTCCTTTGTTGACAACTGCAGATACCTGTATGGTTTGTCGCATCTTTGTTGCCTCCACTGCAAGTGTATTAGGCATTTGGTTATGGCCTTTAATAGATATTATATTTTTACATCCAAATCTGTTGTCAGTTTGCCATTACATGAATGCTGCTCTCCTAGAATACTCTCAAAGTTTTGTTGACGACGTTGTAGACTTATTTGTGTACATATAGCCACGATAACAATTTTTCTTCACCTTTGTTGCTGCGTAAAATTTCCGTTGTGATGTAATGGTCTTAAAAACTTTTTTTTCTTTATTTACCCTGTTGATCCTACGCTTGTTGTACAAATAAACAAAAACACATGATGGAAAAGATTTCATTGATTGAGGTGGAACGATGATTTATAAGTAATTCGCTACCTTATTTACAAATAAACCAGTATTTCTTTAAAATTAATCGCAAAATAAATTTAAAACAAATTCTTACTTCATTAAATTTATTTTATTCGTTATATAAGTTTCATTTTTATTGAAGTTTTCTATTTTTTATTAACTCATCCACTGTAAAATACGACCCCTTCATGACCTTCCATAATAAATATATTTTTTGTATATTTACATCAAAACTTTTTCACGATATTCATGATTGTCACGGAATTCGACCCCCATCAAGAATTCCGATGACAGTGACGTACGCTTTCGCTCTCGTATCTTCATTCCATCGGAGAAGAGAGCGAGGGGGCGTCAGCAGCGGCGACAGCGACGTCACACAATTTAGCCAATGGAGAGGGAGAGAGACTTTTGAGCGCGAAGCTCGAGGAGAAGAGTAGAGGGGGGATAGAAAGAAAACCATCGTCATGGCCGGTAGCAGGAGGATCTGCGGATCGTCGAAGGGGCATTGAATTTAATGCGCATAGAAGTGTCTTCTGCGTGGTCAGACAAGAGCGAGAAAGTAAACGTTTCTGGGCGCCACGAGAACGGAGGGAAGAGAAGGCTTGCCACTGCGAGCCAGAGAAGCGGACCATGCCGTGAAGCCAGCGTAGCAGGGAATTTGGTTAAATTGAACTATCTGCACAATCGCCTGGGTGCTCGCACGGCGTATTCCTGTTGCGTTTTTGGGGGGTTTGCGTTTTTTGTTGCTGTTTTCTCTTTGGTTATGTGTTTTTCTATGGCGCTTTTGCTTGTTGTGTTTTTTGCTTTTTGCATTTGGGTGGGCTTAATTTGGAGGTGTTCCGGATTTGTTTTTGGCTGTTGTTTTTTAGCGTTGTTTTTTTCTATGTTGTTTTTTAGGGGTGGGGTTTGTGTCGGTGTTTGTTTTGTGCTTTTTTGTTTGTTGTGGGTTTTTTGGGGGGGGGTTGCAATGCTTGTTTTTTTTCGATTTTCCTGTTTTGTGTGCGGGGCTGCTGTTGCTGTTTCCGGCGTCGCCATTTGTGCGTGGGTTTCGTGGTGTTCGGTGTTGTGCTGTTTGTGACGGCTTTTGCTTTCTGTGGTTGTTCGGATGGTTGCGGTAAAGGTCAGTGGCGTTTTTTTTTTTTTTTGCTTTTTGTTTTAGTTTTTTTGGTGTCTGCTGTGTGTGCTTTTGTGTGTGTGAGTGTATGTGTTTGTGTGTGTGTGTGTTGGGAGTCAGAAAGAGGGGGGTTTGGGGGGCGGAGCCCCCCGCTTTAGTAAATAACACTCTTCTTTCCGCCCGCGTCCGGTGTTTGTGTGTGTGCACGGCCAGTGATTTTTTTGCTGTTTTTTTTTTGAAGTTGTGTTTTTTCTTTTGGGTGGTTGGTGGTGTTTCAGTTTTTTCGTGTTTTTGTGGCTGGTGTTTTTGTGGTTTTGCAGTTTTCGGAGTGCGTGCGTTTTGTTTCGAATGTGTTTTTCAGTCTAGCACGTCCTTGTTTTGTCTGGTTGTTTGTTTTTTTCTTTTGCCTGGAGTGCTGTTTTTGTTTTAAATTGGTTCAGGTGGATGGCATAGTTTTGTTTTCGTTTTGTACAGCAGGTTGAATTTTGCGGTTTTGAATGTGCAGTTTCTGGGCATTCGGATTGGGCAATGTGTTGTTGCGCAGGAGCGACGCGTAAAAGTTGGGTTTGCGCATTGTGCAGATTGTTGAGTTTCGCGTTTGCGAATGCGCAGATTGTTCAGTTTCGCGTTTGCGGTTGTGCAGATAGTTCAATTTAACCGGGAATTTCTCTACGTCGGTCGACGAGGACGGGATTAGCAATTTGGTTCTGCCGCCTCCAAGTGCATCAAGCCCGAGGATACGAATTGAGTCCTTCGCAGACAGCTACCGGAGCCTGACCAAGGTGTGTTACATTGTTGGCAATAATGCCGTATTAACGAAACATAGTTTCGTCGAATTAACTTATCAGCGCGTGCTGAGTGTGTCTAATGTTATAGGTTTGTGGCCGTACGGAATGCATGCCTATTTGACCGACCTACTAGGCTTCACACTAGTACGGAATTGATTATATTTCTTCACTATTAATCTTAGCTTTCCGTGGTGATAATTCAACCGCTAATATTAAAGTGTTATAACTGTCTTTATAATAATTGCAAGTGTTTTTCATTTTTGTAGCACGTGCGGGTCTTTTCTGTTAACGGTGTTGCGTTTATGCGTTTGCAGAGTGCTATTGCTTTAACGTTAAGACATTGACTATTTGACTCGAACTGGACATTTGAAACCCTCGGGTTCAGTGAACTTTTTCCTTTGCGAAGGAAGTGTATTTATCTAAGTGGACTGTATCGTTGCTTAGTAAATTATTTACCACCCGGCCTGGACTTTGACTTTGTTATTCAACTGTATTTATGTATCCCCTTGCTAGAAGGAAGCTTTCTAGTGAGCCTAGATATGTGTGTGTTTGCCTAGTCCAATTAAGACCATAGTTTAGGTTTTAAGAGTGAATACAATTATTAGTAATTTTCTTTTGTCGGTAACCGGGAAGGTGCCATAATGATAAGTCGTACTGGTTTGCTGTGATTTAGCAAATTGTGCAAATTAATGTTTACTGATTTTGTACGTACTTAACGTATAAGAATTTGATGCGGATACAGAGCGGATTTACACTGAGTTAGCAAAACTCATGGGATAGTTACTTAATATCTGGTCGGGCCACCTCTGGCCCTGTGGAGTGCAGCAATACGGCGTGGTAGTGAGTCTGCAAGTCCCTGATACACTTCTGGAGGCAGTTGACACCAGATAGTCTGCAGAGCCGAAGATAGTTGCTGCCCGTTCGTGGGCGGATGATCCAGTGCCCGGAGCCTGACTTCAACAGCATCCCAGATATGCTCGATGGGATTCGTGTCAGGGCTCCAGGCTGGCCAGCTCAGTCGTTGGACCTCTCCTGCATGCTCCTCGAACCATTCGCGGACGACATTGGTGCGATGTGGTGGAGCATTGTCATCTTGAAAGACTGCTACGTCGTCAGGGTGTTGAAATGTCAAAAACGGGTGCAGATGGTCTCCGATGAGTTGACGATACCGTGGACCATTCAACGTTTGATCCAGGATAACCAGAGGGTCCATTCCAAACCAGGAAATTGCACCCCAGACCATCACTGACGCCCCACCACCCTGCACCACCACCTGTTGGCATGCGGGATCCATCGTTTCGTGAGGTCTGCGCCACACACGGTGCCTCCCATCAGCGTGGTACAGTTGATATCGTGGCTCATCTGACCATATGACGTTACGCCACTGTTGCAGAGTCCAGCCAAGATGGTTGGTGGCAAATGCACGCCGGAGTGTCCGATGACGCTGGGTAAGCATTGGCACCCGTGTAGGGCGACGGCTGCCAAACCCGAGGGCATGTAGATTCCGACGGATTGTCCACCGAGAGACGTTTCTAGTGCGGCCAGTATTGAACTGGTCTGTGATTTGCTGCACTGTTGCGCTCCTGTCTCTCTGAATCACTCGTCTCAGGTGTCGCGATCACGATCATTCAGGGCAGCTGGACGCCCGGTATGGTGCCTGTTGTGGACTGTGATGCCTTCATCCAGCCATTCCCGATACACCCTGGAGACAGTTGAGCGGGGAAAGCCAAATTCCTGCACCACTCCCGAAATGGAACATCCCATGCGTCGGGCACCTACTATCATAGCCCGTTCAAAAGACGACAACTCGCGACGACGTGCCATTTCTGATTAATCACTTATCCAAGCTCTTCCCACAACGTCTAATGGTCCATTTCCAGAATCCGTTACCCCTGTGAATTCGTGAATCATGCCCATCAATCAATGTGCTTGCTATCCCATGAGTTTTGCTAACTCAGTGTACATTTGTGTATGACGTTGTGTTTATTTTGTATTGTTGGTTTATTATAGCTAAGTAAGAGTTCTTAGTTTTAAGACTAGATAGTTTTTATTCTTTATCCTTTTTGCTCATATTGACATTTCTTAATAAAAATTATTTAATTATTGACCCGTTCCCTGTACGTGTTTTACTTAAACTTCCACTGTGTATATCTGCCTTTTTCAGATATTGTTGCACGTTACAATGATTATCATAAAATTAACTTTTGTATGTTGCTTTTTAAATAAATTCTTTTCTTATGCCAAACTCCACATAAAATAAATATAAAAGAATAAAAATTATGGATTTAAACAAAACAGAAGGAGAATTTTGGAATAGGATTTTGTTCAAAGAGAGGAGTTTTTGTCCAATGGTGGCGGAGCTTTTGTACGAAGGAGTTTTTTGTCCTTGTTTTATCCTCCCTGGT
This sequence comes from Rhysida immarginata, assembly GCA_023313115.1. Taxonomy (NCBI): domain Eukaryota; kingdom Metazoa; phylum Arthropoda; class Chilopoda; order Scolopendromorpha; family Scolopendridae; genus Rhysida; species Rhysida immarginata. The sequence continues at coordinate 4,837 of JAHWFO010117781.1, read as the reverse complement.
TTGATAAACGATAGATTCTATCCGAAACGACAGCTTTTTATTTTTCATTTTTATTTATTTTTTTTATTTATTTTTAATTAAATGTTTATAGTTTATTGTATTCTAGGGCCTATAATAAGGGGCGGTAGGCTATAATAAGAGGTCTAGGCTACATCCAGGATTCTTGTGTCTCTCCTACAACTTCGTGCGTCGATAAGGTGAATCACGTGTTTCTTTTCCCAGTGTTTCACCATCTTCATCTTCGGAAATTTGCTACGATAATCTCAGCACTGTATGCTTCTGCCACATCATGCGTGGCGATTAATGGCTCCAGTTCACCTTTCTTCGAACTGTCCAAAGGCGTCAGGCAGAGGTGTCCCATCTGTCCCCTGTTATACATATTCTATTTGGAGACACTTTTACAATATCTTAATCGCCACCCAGATGTCCGTGGGTATGATTTTCCAGCGGCTTCCATCAACATCCATACGCTGGCTTATGCGGACGATGTAGTGCTATTTGCATCTAATCTGTATTCCCTGGGCATCTATAAAGAATCCTTAGATCTCTTTAACATTTCGACGGGAAGTTCCATCAATTTCGCCAGTCTAAAGGCATTGCTATCTTCGATCCTTCCCAATAACATGGTGTGAACAAATTACAGTGCTGGGATATGTTTTCTCCTTTCAACCTAATATGGACTCTCGTCACTGGCAGCTGGTAATTACCAAATGCATCACTCGCCTTGGCAATCACTCTAGTTTTATCTCCTCGATGTTTGTCAAGGCGAGGTTCGTCCAGACTCACGTTTTTCCGATCTTTACTTCTAAGTGCCTGTTTGCTTTGCCATCTCCATCTCATTTAAAGAAGGTGCGTAGTTCGATAGTTGACCGTGTGTGGGATTTTTCAGCAGCCCGTAATCCCATCCGTTGAGAGCTGCTGTTTATCCCCTTCGATAGGGGGGGGGGGGTGGCCAAACATCCGCCGATACCTCATCACGGCCAAAATGGCCGCCTTGATTCGTGCCTTCCTCCTTCCTCCCCCTACCTGGACTAACTTCTTCCTTCTGAATCTGCGCTTCTTCTTAAAAGTGAACAGGCTACGCTGCCAATGACGATCATTTCACGTTCGCCGTACATTTACCATCTAGTCTGGCGAGATTTGTCATCTTTCCTGTCTGGCCTTCGACAGCTCGACCCGCAGGACTGGGGAAACCTTCGTCTATCTTGGTTCTTCCAGCAGTCTGACCAGGGTGCGACTACTGACATCGTACGGTGGCACCCTGAATATCCATGGTCAGCCATCTTGAAGTCCGTCAAGTCTCTCGCCTTTGAGAAGGCGGTCTTCAACTTTCAATGGCGCTTGCTGCACCATGGGTTTTACTCTCTCCAACGTCTACATCGCTGGGGAGTGGTCAGATCTGCTGGTTGCCAGTTTTGCGGGTTGCTTGAAACCGTTTCTCATGTTTATCTACGAGTGCACGTTTGCAAAGTCCATTTGAGATCGCCTCTCTCGTCACTATCTTCTGACTGACTTTACCTACCAGTCAATGCGATTTCTGATGGACTGCTCCACCGGTGCTGCGTACAAGCTGGGCCTATCCACTTCCATCGCCTTTATGAGCAGAGAGCTTTGGCTGGTCCATCAGCAGCGATCTGCTGGTGTTCTTCAGCCAGCCTCAGCCATCTGGAGGAAGGGCGCCATCCATCTCAAGTCCTTCCTTCATCTTGAATGGCATCGGCTTGGCCCAGCTACGTTCCGGAGACAGACTGCTATTCATCATCACAGCGTCTCTGCAAGGTCATTGGAGGGGATACAGACAACATCTCGTACCTTTTTATCTTTCCCCTCGACTTCGATGACCCACCGGTACGTGGACGGGCCTCTTTTTGAGGCGTTTGAATAGGAAGTAAAACTCCTACAGCATGTGCGCCTGGGCACCCTGCCTGCTTTACGAACTAAGGGTGCTCCTCTGGAGCCATAACATCGGCTCCAGTTCCAACAGCACTACTATGAGGCCTTTCCATCTTCCTTAGCCACCACAGCGTTCACCCTTCAGTCTGATGTTTGTTTGTTTTCTACAAAGATAATGTCCTGACTTTACACTTTCTACAATGTTTCCGGATATGTAAGCCTTTTCCCTTTTCATCATCTTCGTCCACTTCTGTCGAGATGGACATTTTTTTTTATAAACTGTGATCCAGATTTGTTTGGTCATCCCAGACAATCTCTTCTCCGGAAGTAGTCTTCATCATATCAGTCATATATCAGTCACTACGTAACTTGTAATATTTGCTGTCTGTAGTGAGCTAGTTAAGCCCCTGGAGAGTATAAATTAACTTTTAATCTGGACAGTTAACCTATCTAAATTTTGAAATTTTCTTATGTAATTTTTTTTCTTCTTATCTTCCTTCTTGAACTATAATGCAATTCCAAATTATCTTTTAACAATTTTTTAAGGGGGTTCTAATTTTTTTGTTAATTTTCATCCCTATTGCATCTAAGCAAATAGCGGAGTAGAGTAGTCAAATTCTTTTTAAATTTTTTTTTTTATATTTAACTTCTCATGTTCAATTTTTTTTAAAACGAGAAGCTTTCTTCAATTTCTTATTCATTTGCTGTCAAATATAATTTTAGCTTGTGTACGTGAATTTTACAAATCTTGTTTTATTTGACATTGCATTATGTACAGTTGTTTGGATTTTGAGTCTAGCCTGGCTCAATATGATGTCTGTGCTTCCTTCTAATTGTGATGGCCACACAATTATTTTCAATGCTTTTTATGGACCACATGCACGGTCGAGCGGCGCCACTGTCGATTTTGTTTCAAAGCGAGGCTGGGCTGGCAAGCTTTAGTTAGGGTTAAGCTGTACCCATGTGTTGGCAGTACGGTGAAATTTTAGTGAGTTGTGATTTTTGCTTTTTCACTATTTATTGCTAATCATCTCATATAAAATGGCACATTGCTGTGTGCCTAGATGTACAAATGATCACCGTTACAAAAAAGAAAAAATATTTCATCGATTTCCTACTGACAACAAAGGTCGTAAGCTATGGATAATCCAAATAAAGAGGGATATTGGACCTTTATTTCAGGTAAATAAATTCATAAGTTAAGCATACATTAAAGTAAATGATTTTCATGGCTCTTAACATGTGTAATAAAATTAATAACATTTAAATAACATTGTATAGATGGAACACTTGATTTATAAATAATTAAGGTGATTCTTATTTTCGTAGGTGACACGAAATACTTACGTATGTAGTGATCATTTTGAAGAAAAATTCAAGAAAAAAACATTAGCAGACTTACACATATTAACAAAGGATGCTTATCCTTCCAAATTTAAGTGGACCAAAGATGTGCAAAAAAGAAAATCACCAAAAAAACGCTTCAGTCTGTTAGTGTGAATTATAATGAGCAAATTGAGTTATCTTTTTAAATCAGAAAAATGTTGACTAACCTTTTATTTTTATTTGTATTTTTATAAAATACAAAACTTAATTAACCATAATTAATTTTAATTAAAAAAAGGTTTACAATTTACTGCATGTGCCAATATATCACTACTTTGTGGGGAAATAAATATTGCTAGTGAGAGAAAGCAAGTATGCAAATATGTCAATCAACAAAACTATGCATTTGCACCACCAATTATTTATATGGGCATGAAGCATTTATTTTATGTATTTTTCAAGCTAAGCATACACATAAACCAAAAGCACTTGCATAATAAAAATTACCATTACTTACTAAACTTTGGTTTTAGATTATCATTTTCTTGTCACCTGTTTAAATAACACTTTCCAAAATGTACAATAAAAAGAATTAAATTGTACATATTTCAACACAGTAATTTTTATTTTTGCTAATTTAATTTTGACTAATCTTGATAATCATGTATATAAGACTCCACAAAAAATTTTTATCCTCTTTGAAAATTTGCTTTAACTGTTTTTTCCAAACAATTTTCAACATCACTATGGCAAATATTGGGTAAAGACTCCAAACTCGTAGTCCAGTTAGTTGACATTTCAAAAACAGCAGTAATTTACTTGTAATAAAATGCTGCTATGCTAAAAAACCGTACTGCCAACACATGGGTACAGCTTAACCCTAACTAAAGCTTGCCAGCCCATCCTCGCTTTGAAACAAAATCGACGGTGGCGCCGCAAGACCGTGCATGTGGTCCATTAGTATTTCAGATGCATTTTGCACAATTTTTCTTAGCAATTTGATGTTGCTACATTTAGTTTGGAATAAATTTATCTCTCAGGTTTAATTCACATACAATTGTAAATTGCCTTAAAAAAAAATAAGGGGTTTTGCAGTAATACTATTTTTCTTTTGTTAAACTTATGGGGATAATTATTTATAGACAATTATTTTTTTTTATAATTCAAATTTTTTTATGTCATTAAAGATCAATTTGGAAATTTTCTGCCTAGTATTCAAAGACACCTTAACTGCATACAACCCTATTTAGTCTAGCTTTATCATAACTTTGAAGTTTAAGTTCTTCTTTATATCTTATATACACAACGCAATGTTAAATCTAAATGATGTTTAGGTTTCAAATCCACTATACGTTATTTATTGCCATCTTCTCTTTAAATTTAATCTCACTCATGTTGTGGGAGTAGTGTTTTCTTTATTTAGTTAAATTTCTGATTTTAGCTCTTTAATTAAAGGAATCTAATTAATTGCAGTAGCTTATTTTGGTGGTTTTTTTAACGTTAAAAAAAAACAAACTAGGTTTAATAGTGTGACGTACCAGGTGTTCTGGTAGTCACGTGAGTCCGGCGGAGGGGGGGGGGTGTCATTTAGAATTCTTACCTGTGGATCGATTTGGGT
>JAHWFO010117775.1:438-21023 GCA_023313115.1 Rhysida immarginata | reverse complement strand
TTCAGTTGAGAGTGACATCACCGAAAAAACGATGCTTATCAGAAATAGTACACAACATCGTATCCTTCTGCCATTAAAAATATGAAATATGAGTGCAGACAGAAATTTTCAACTTTTTATACAGAAATTTATTTAAAGTATTTCTTCATGCAGATGAACTGTAACCGCTTCACTTGTGACGTCACTCTCAACTAAACTTGAAGCAGGGTGTGCTGTTGCTCGAGTTCTCCCAACAATCTTTTCTAAAAACGTTCCATGGATACCTAGAACTAACCTGCATATTAAAGCACTTGAAATGAAACTATGTACAACTGCGCGCCAAAATAATGGAATAGTGGACTTGATTATCAACATTCCTGTGTTCATTCCTCTATTGCACTAAATTGTTTAAATATAATGTAAAATCTTTGAAGGATTTATAATCTATAATGTTTTTACTTGCAGAAAATCATATATAAATATACAAGCTATTTCTAGGTTTTTGGAAAAAATTATTTCGTTTTGACAAAAAAATGGCATACATAATTTCTTGTGACAAAATAATGGAATAGTCTGTTACAAAGCCCATCCATCCTTAAAATATTACGTGAACAATGCTAAAATAATTTGCCATAATCAAACCATTGATTCTTCAACAGTTGTGACGCGGTTTAAGAGAAAAATGGCTGCAAAAACTGATTTGTTGATTGATAAAAAAAGTGATAATTTCCTTAATAAACGAAGGAAAAACGCAAGCTGATGTACCAAAAATTAAGCAATGCCACCAGTCAGCAGTATCCAAACTGCTTAAAAAGTTTAATAATGGATCTGGGCTTTGCAGTAATCCTTACAAATGTGGTCGAAAACGAGTAACGAGCGAGCTAAAAAGGATCGTCCAAGGTAATCGTTTCAGAACCCCGAAAAAATTTCACACCAAGTAGAAAGAAAAAGGAGTAAATGTATCTCTCCGAACAACATTGAGAAGATTGCATGAAATGGCCTATGAATGTCGTGTGCCTAAAATTAAACCGCTGCTTTCTAAAAAGCAAAAGGAAGTGCGCTTGAAATGGTGCAAAGAACATGCCCATTGGACAGAAGACGACTGGTCTCAAGTGATTTTTAGTGACGAATCTAAATTTTGTGTAATCTACGGTGATCAGGGAACCCGTGTTTGGCGTAAAAAACAAGAGGCGTATCTTCCAAACACGATGAAATCATCAGTTAAATTTCCAGCATCCGTTCACATCTGGAGTTGCATGAGTTCATATGGCGTAGGATCACTGGCATTTATTAACACCACCGCAAACGCAGCAGTTTATCAAGAGATTTTAGAGTATTTTTTAATACCATCCGTTGAAGAATTGTTTCGGGATCGACATTTCATCTACCAGCATAGTAATGCTCCTTGTCATGTAGCGAAAACAGTGAAAGCATGGTTAAACTACAACAATATTACTGTGCTAAATTGGCCGCCGAATTCCTCCGATCTTAACCCCATAGAACAGCTGTGGGGTGAAGCTAAAAAGACTTTATCTGAGCAGAAACCAACAACAGTTGCCGAACTAAAGGCGAAAATGTTACAAGTATGGAAAAGAATTACTCCGGAACATTGTAAGAACATTGTTAGCTCAATGCCACGTCGTATTCAAGCAGTTATTGATGCTCAGGGTGGTGCAAAAAAATATTAATTAAAATTGGTGCAACCTTATTTAATTGTTTTTTTTGTTCCCAATATTGTAACAATAACAATATTCCATTATTTTTTCATAGAAAATGACATATGCCATTATTTTGTCAACAAAAAAATAATTTATTCAATAAAAACTGAAAATTAATTTTTATGTTTGTGTGACTTTTCTTTAAGCTAAAAGACTGTAGATTATGGATCTTTTAAAGCTTTTGCATTATATTTAAATAGCTTTTTGCTACAGAGGAATGAATACAGATCATTGACAACTGAATCCACTTATTCCATTTCTCTGGCGCGCAGTTGTAAATAAGAAAACTGAATTGTAAATTCCTAAATAATTAAACTAACAGAAAAAAAGAATTTAAACGAATAAAATTGAAGAACCAAAAGGGTAAATGGAACGTTTAGTACAAGGGGTTCCAAAATGTTTTAGACAACTTTTAATCATTATATAAAAATCTATTACAGATAGAGACAAACGGTTTTCAACAATTTGTTTATCAACTCAAAAATTTTTTTGGTATATTAGTAAAGTTCAATATGGGCACCATTTGTTGCACGGACAACATCCAAACGATATTCAATCTCTGCCCAGTTCTTGCCAGCATCGCCTCATCTATCAAACTAACTGCAGAAATAAGGCGGAACTTCAAATCTGCCCACTTTTGTGCTGTACACTTTGTCCTTAAGAAAACCCCACAGAAACAAGTCCAGAGGTGTCAGGTCAAGTGAACGAGGTGGCCACAACAAAGGCCCATCTCGCCCAATCCACCGCTGAGGGAATTCAGCATTAAGCGCATCTCGTACTGTTAACACCCAGTGAGGAGGGGCAACAACTTGTTGGAAGAAAACATTTGTTTGGTCTTCCTGAAGTTGTGGAAATGCATATTGGTGGAAGCATGTGCAAGCATGTCAAGGTATTTGGTGGAGTTAACGGTTGGCTCGATGAAAAAAATGGGCCAATAACTCGATCATGGAAAAGCCCGCACCACACGTTGATGGGGATTTTGTGATTCCCAAATCCGCATATTATGACGATTGACCTTACCAGACACGTAAAAAGTCGCTTCATCTGAAAACACAACAGACTTCAAAAAATCTCCATCATTGTCAATTCGTCGTAACATTTCTTCAGCATATGCTCAGCGTTGTGATTTAGCACTTGGTTCAAAGCTTGCACAAGTTGAACTTTATACAGGGTGTTGCAGATAACTACAGGGCAGTATAACGGGAAGCCTACTCTCTCGATTGCAGGGGTCGGCTCGACATCAAATAATAATTGGGTAATTTTATCAAAAACATAAGTTTTGACGTTCACCCCCCCTCCCCGACTGTGGAAACTGCTGGCTGCTGCAGGCCACCTTCCTCTCCTCCATTCTGCCAATCGACCGAGCCGGCCCCTGCAATCGAGCGGGCAAGCTTCTCGTTATACTGCCCTGTAGTTATCCTGTACATGATGCGTAGCCGACAACAGTTAGGTACACTCCAACATCTTTCAAAAATTCACTATGCCCTCTCTCCACATGGCAACAATATATTTGTGTCTATAGACGGATGGACGTCTGGACAAGCCGATTACACAGCACTTTTCTTCTCCCAAGTTTGGTCGAATGAGCATTTCACTTTCGAGCATGATGTATGAGATACATTCATTACCAGCAAACAGTTTGTGTGCGGTGTGCCTAAAGAAGTTTTCACCTCATAATAAACTTGTGGGAAAAAACATATAAATGCCACATCAGAAATATCTGAACAACGGGAGTTTTGTCTAGAGCAGGAGGGTATAAGAGCTTTTTCGTCAAGGGCAGGAGGGTAAAGGGCTTCTACGTCAAGGGCAAGGGAAATTCGAAAAAAGATGGATCTAAAGTATCCGGTGGAGAAGATGGGCATCATTTTAATCATTTGTATATACATGTATTTTGACAATAATCTAGTGTTCGCAAACGACTCCTTGACACAAAAAATTATCAAACATCATATACACGATAGTTGTCTAGATTTCCTCATGATATCGTTTCTCTTGTTAATGTATTTCGAGAAAGTGGAGAAATTAGAAAGCTGTTGGTGATTGTCGATTGTCGAATTATCGAGAAGAGGGTGTTCTGGATAATTCATTTTTAACTCCTTTTCCAGCAGCAAGGACTTCAAACTCTCCTGGGCAATCCAATGGCCCGCTTATTCCAAAGAGAGATAAGACGTAGAGATAGGAATTACTCATAGAAATCGCCATTCCTCTAGAGTAACCAGGGCCAATAGTTCACACGGAATAATTGGATTCGGGTAATCGCGTAGGCCACAGTATAAGAGGGTAGCCCAGAAACTAATGCACCTCAATTTTTTTCTCCGTCCCCAACAATGGTACGAATGCGAAACTTGAGATATACAGGGTTGTGCATAACCTTTTGCTAGGGGTCTGGAAAATAAACAAAACTAAGTGGAATGTTCTGCGGTTGATAATCAAAAAGTACGTTTATTTCTGCTTTTATCACATCAATATTTAGTGTGGCCACCACCTGCTTCTCGAACAGCACGCATCCGTCTCGGGTAGGAGCGGAGGAGTGTCTCAAACAGAGCAGTATCGTACTCCATGTCCTTCAGCACAGATGTCAGGTGTCCCATTAGAAGGTCTCGAGAATACCGATTTTCACCACGTTCTTGAATCATTAAAGATTCCACTGCGTCTTTTAACACGGCTCCAAAATGTTCAGCAACGTTTAGGTCAGGGGATGCACCGGGCCATTCGTTTGATGAGAAGAAATCGATAGCACTTTCTCTTAGGATTTGCTGTGTTGCATTAGCCTTAAAGCAAGGTGCCTTATCGTGCAAAAAACAAACTTCATGCGGGTCGATAGTGTTGTTTGGATCTCGAAGAAACGGAAAAACATCATTTGTTAGCAAATTCCGAAAATAATCACCATTCCATGACTCACCCTGCTCCTTGAATCTCCACATCATTCGCTTGGCGGTGAAACACACGAAGATGCCAATGCAGTCAGGCTTCTTGGACAGCTCTTGATAGTGTTCATCGTCAGAAATATCTGTAATCGATAAGCTCCAGACCCTATCGTTTTGGTAATTCGGACGTCTCATAGTCCACACAAAGAACTCGTCGCTCGGGGCAAGGTGCATGAAGTCGTCTTCCACCCAATCCCGCAGGTAGTCGCAAAACCAGAGCCGGTCTTCGATGTTTAATGCGGTCTTCATCGGTTTCGGAATAACATGGAATGGCTTGATGTTTGCACGCTGACGATGTCTTTGAACCGTTGAACGAGAAATTGTTTTTCCACGCTTGGCTTGAATTTCTTGTGCAACGTTGACACAGCTGCGACGTCTTTTGCCACTGTTATTAGCAATGATGTTTTTGCTTTCCTGTGATAATTTCTCGGGCCTACCCTCAGCAAATTCGGCATGGCAGTTATCATAACCTTTCTTCCAATTGTCCGTCACCCATCTATCCGATCGGTTTAACTTGTTCGCAACCCATTTGCGATTAATAAAAGACGCACCTGCTTCCATTGCCTCTCGATATGCATTTGCACGAACTCTATCCATGAAACGCTGCTCTTCACTGTCATTTATTAAACCAGCCATATTTGCTTGATACCAGTAGACGCACAATGAACTACTCTCTGCCGAAGCGTCATAAGAGTATGCTACAACGCTGCAGTTTAAGTCGCAGCCCCCTAGCAAAAGGTTATGCACAACCCCGTACATTCTTTGAAGTTTTTGGAGAGGGTGCGCCAAGTTTCCGTTTCTATCGACAGATAGCGTATGTGCAGCAATGGAACAACATGGCGTCTGTAAGTGATGTACATTTCAAGCAGCGTATCGTCATTGAATTTCTCACTGCGGAGCAAGAAATGGTTGGAAACATTCACAAACGATTAAGTGCAGTTTATGGAGCATCAGCAGTCGACAGAAGTACAGTTAAACGCTGGGTACAAAGTGTGAGGCCATCAGAAAGCGGTTCAGCAGAGCTCCAAGATTTGCCATGGCCAGGGCGGTCATCCTCGGCTGTCACACATGACAAGATGCAGTGTGCTGATGCACTCATTTGTCAGGACCGACGCAAAACGACTCGGCAGTTAGTGCTGAGCTGCTAATTAGCAAAGGAAGTGTGGGTGAAATCATCTGTGCTCTTGATTACGCATAATCGTGTTCACGATGGGTTCCGCGCTGTTTTACGGAGGAACACAAAGCTCTGAGAAAAAACATTTCTTCTGAGTTGCTGCAACGTTTTGAAGCTGAGGGGGAAGCCTTCTTGTCCCGGATTGTGACAGCTGATGAAACCTGGGTGCACCATTTGAGCCCAAAACAAAACGACAATCGATGGAATGGCGTCATCCGCACTTTCCACAGAAGAAAAAATTCAAAGCAACTGCTTCTGCTGGTAAGGTCATGATCACTGTGTTTTGGGACTGTGATAGTGTCATACTCATTGATGTGATGCCGAGAGCCAGCACCATTAATTCTGAGACATATGTGAACACATTAACCAAACTCAAGAAACATTTCCAGCGAGTTGGACGCCATAACAACTTAGCTAATTGTTTGATTCAACAGGATAACGCTCGCCCTCACACTAGTTTGAGGACATCAGAACACTTCACAAAACAGGGTTGGACAGCGTTACCCCATCCACCCTACAGCCCTGACCTAGTGCCCTCAGACTTTCTCTTGCTTGGGCCATTGAAGAATGCCATTCATGGAAGACATTTTCAGGATGACAAAGAGGTGATTTGCACAGTGAAGACATAGCTGCGTGAACAGACAGGGCAATGACTGTACATGAGATTTGCAACTACAGAGAAGAAAGGAGTGGAATATGCCAGAGAACTACTGGATTTCTTTCAGTTCGACGTCGCCTTCAGCTAATCTTCCTGCGTGTTCCGTGGATAAAATTTCTCCAAGACAAGCTCGGTCGGACCGGTCAGAATTAAGTTACGCCGACTGTATCTTTAGATCCTCTATGTATACAGGCTCTATCGTGCCTTGTGGGAACCGAGAAGAGAATTCTTCAAGTATACGACAAAGGGAAGAGAACTTGTTAAGATCATGTAAAATAATTTCTCATGAAATTATAATAGGCTCGCGGATTTCCAATTCTGATTATAATTATTGTCATGTTGCTGCTTCGAATGAATCTGAGATCAGTTCTAGTAATATATCCGTATGTGTGCCATTGGACTTTTTGTATCGTTCTGTTACATTGCCAACAGTGTACAGTAAGAGTGAGCAGATATCGCCTTCTGTCAAGAAGGCCCATTCTATTGACAGCATAGATCGCCGTGCTAAGGAGATCATTAATTTCTTCTCGCATGCTTCGGAACCTCATAAGCTACCACATCAACTGGAACAGAACAATCGTCAAGACGGTCACATAGGTGAAGGAAATAGAATCGCAAGCGAGGTGTCTGTCATTCAATCGGACCTGATTTTGGCAGCGCAAGTGCGCACTTCACTAGTGATTTAACTGTAGCATGCTGCGTGGCGTGATCTATCTTTGTAAACAGTAAGCCAAATGTCATACGTTCAGCCTCTATTATTTAAACATTATTCCTTTTTATTTCAGTTTTATTCTGGTCTTTGATTCATGCTAGTTCTTGATTATTCTTTATAACTGTATTAGGAAAGCCACATTTATCACTACTTCCAGCTTCTCATATCAGCATTCATTTTCTCGTAATCCTCCCGCAAAAAGGATTACATGACACGAGCTGTGTCAGGAAAAGAATACTTCTTGCTTAATTTTTGTAAATATTGAATTCTTTTGTAAAAGACAAATGAATATAATGCAGATCATTTGATTTTTCTACACCCTCACTTTTTAATTTACATGACATTGACTAAAACGAATTTCCTTTATACTAATTAAAAGGTTATGTGTAATTAGGTAAATCATGTTTTTTATGTTATAGTTTCTCGTTTATATGCTTTAAATTATAAAAATTTTCATCATTTGGTTAGAGAGAACCTCAACATTTTTTTCCGTTTACGACTCAGGAGGACAGTACGAAAACTTCCTTGATGAATTTTTGATAAAAGTGCGCAAACTAGAATTTTGTCCTCATTCTGATATAGAGGTGAGTGTTTCTTTATTTGTTTTATATAGTTATTTTCATAAGTAATTTTTAATATAAGGATAATTCAATGAAATAATTATATTCTGCAACTTAAACGAAAATTTAGACGACCCAGCTACAGTTATACAATCCATGACAATCCATCTGCTATATTATTTATTTTAAACGGATCTCGAAAACATAAGATAACGTAAGATAGGTAACTGAGCAAAACGGTTTATAACATAAACGGAGGCTTGGAATTTGATCTGATATCTTCTGTAGAAAACATTTTTACTTAGACATAAACCATAATTGTATCAAAGTGATAAAGAGGATAGTAAAATAAACCTCCATTTTTCTATGCACAGTTAAAGCATGCATAAGTCGATCAAAGATATCACCTCATTCACTTTAATTTGTATTGTTGAAGCACAGTTTTGGTTTTTCATTTACAATTACATAATCTTGGTTGATCAAGAAAAGTATGTAATTAAAAACAAATGTAAAGCTATTCATAATTACTTATTAGTACGATTAAATGTACGAGTATTCTGCAGACATTTTCTGCAGAGAAAAAAATCGTGCAGTTATTTTCAAGAACATGGAAAAGCATTCTTGCAGATCTGAGGTATACATAAAAACAAGTGAGAATCAATGAGATGGTTGGTTTATTATTATTGTTTTATTAGAATTTTTTGGCGTCGACTACTAAGGTAATTTTGCACCTTTTTACACAAGTTATATCTGTACACAGCCCGGGACAAACACAAACATGCATGCCCGCGGCGGGATTTGAACCCACGACCAGGCGAATTCGAGAACTAGAAAGATTATGCCCTAGCCCTCTCGGCCACCTGACCGGCCTCAATGAGATGGGAATTTGCCGATGAACTCGTATTAATGGTCCAGCAACTCATAAATACAAAGGACTATCAAAAAGTTCATGGAATTGTAGTCTGGCCAGTGACTGGATATAGTATGCACATCGCGGCCTTAATCCCCTTCGAGATACATTCCAACGAGACTGCCACTCCTGGAAAGCCCGTGCGATAATCCTTCTTTCATTATTACGAAAATCCTAATGTTGGAACGGCGAGAGTACCGCCCGCTCCAATTCCTCAATTGATTTAGAATTCTCCTCGATCCTGGAAACACCGTCTCTTATAACTTCATTTTCCAATGATACAAACATATCCTGAAGACCAACGTACTTCTGATCGCGAGTTTGTATTTGAGTACTAGCAGAATCCATTTGGAGCGACAAAGATTCCAGCTTTTTCGTAATTTCATCTAACCTTGTATTAATCTTCTGAGTAATTTTCTCGCAAATGATAGCACTAATTGATTCAGCGAATTGCGGATTCTTGAAGATCTCCACCACCGCCTTCTCAACTTGGAAGAGTCGGTCGAGGGAGAGCGGAGATTATTATATGGCTATATAGCAGGCTTTCCGTATCCTTTTCGAGGCATGTTGTTTATGAAGATGGAGATTATAACCAGAAAAAAAAATAGGATGAATTACTCACTCACTTGAATATACCATATCACATTGAAACATGCACCGGCGGAGGAAGGAGGGATCTCAAGGTAATGGAATCGGGGACGGGTTCGATTAATGTCTAATGAATTCAATCTTTAACAGGTTAGTTAGGTGCTTTTACGTTTAAATCATCTTAGAAGCACTTAAGCAGTCAAGCATAATAAAGCTTACTCACTCTCCACAGTAAATTTTCTAGGAGCTCATATCAATCACCTGCTCCCGCCGCCATCTTGAAAAAAAATCCTAAATATTAATATGAATACAATCTTACGAATCTTTCTTTAAACAAAAGTAAGTTTCAAGTTTCAAATTGCTTTGGACAATCAAGTATTGTATTTGAAATAACAGTTTGATAGCCGTACGAAAACGGCGACCTTTGTAGGTTAGTCAACTGGTTGGGAGGAACTGCATAATAACAACTAAAATATCCACGTCAGTAAAGGAGTCAATCAATTCGCAGTAGCCACTTAAATTAAATAGTCTAATCGTAAGAGAGTTTGGATGCCACCCGCCGCGACGCCGCTCAGCAAGCGCGGTAAGCCGAGCACGGCCCTGTTGACAAAGCAAAAGACTTCCGACGAAGTTCTCTTGATTTTATGAGGTGACACATTCCGGATGTGAACTTCAAGGACGTTAACCAAGTTTCCTTCCAAGACTTTCTTTTTTTGTTTCGCGACTGACAATCATCAATCTTGATTTCCCTTTCGTATTGTGTGGATACTCTTTTGAGTACATCAGGCTTCTCATATATTTGAATGTATTTCCTAGTATTTTTCGAGTAAGTTTTGTGGGAGCACTGCATTCATACCACCCAAATAAATATACAATCCACCGTTCGATTGTCGATTTCGCCTCTGTAACTGTTTTGCCTCTAATGATAGTGCAATAACGGAACGCCTAAGCATTAATAAATGGTTTACCTTAACGCTCTGCTTGTTCCTTATTTCCTACAGTGGTTAGAGCCGCTTCTGTATAAGGGAGGGAGTCTTTTATTCCTTTTAGTTCTTCTTTTGTGTTCCTGAAGGGAGAAGTCGCCTATTGATCAATTATCCTGATTCAGTGAGACTTCTCTGTTCTATATTAAAAATAAAAAAACTAAATTACCTTAATTGTGGATAAATAACATCAATGGTAACACAAGGAGCCAAAACCGCTTTTCCACAACAAAATATTTATTAAGCCTGGATACATATTTCGGACGCTACGCGTCCATTTTTCAACAAGACACATTTTATTGAAAAGCGGTTTTGGCTGCTTGTGTTACCATTGACTTCTTTGTTCATTTTATGTATTTCCATAATATCTAAAATTAATACCATGTTGATTGTTGATGAGATGTAAATTTTGCTACGCTGATGTTTTATGTATTCATTATTGACATTAAATTTCACCTCTTTAAGTATTAATATTTTTATTTCGTAAGATATTATTACAAACTATTAAAAATAATTTAAAAAACATACCATACATTTTGTATTATTCTATATCAGATATTCACGGATCAAGAAAGAATTCATATAGATGAGATACCTCTTTATCTTAGAAGTTTCAATTCTTATGAAATCATTTTTAATAATATCATACAGGTAGATATTAAGGTTTTCTATAGCATTCCATTATTAAGTATCGAAAGGTGTTCATGTTTTCGTTCTGTCCGATCGTCTGTCAGTTAGTAAACCAATTTTCTCGAAACGTATGAAAGAGTCACGAATGAAGAAAATGTTATTTTTTTGCACACTACAGCATTTTTGACACTGGCTTGACGGTCGTTTTGTTGTAACAAGCGCTCGCTTTGTTTCACCAATAGATGGAAATACACTGGCTGACAAAAAAAGTGAAGCACCCAGATGGCATGTTGACGCCAGGTCAGCAAAGTATGGCACCCTCTTTGGCCCCAATGCATGCCCTTATGCCGTTCGGAATGGTGTCAAACAGCCTTTGGATCCTCTCCTGAGGCAAGTCAGTCCACAGCTGTTGCAGCTGTCCCTCCAGATCCCGCAGGTTGGTAATGGGACGGAGTCGCCTTCCAATGTTATCCCACGTGTTCAATGATGGATTTTGCACGTGCTGTGGGTGGGCGTGCGTTATCTTGTTGGTATAATGACCAAGAGTGCTGTGCCAGAAGGGGTAGGACGTGTGTATGCAGAATGTCTGTGACGTAACGCCGTGCCGTCAAAGTCTGCCGAAGCATCATTAGAGGTGACCTGAATGCATATTTGATGGCTGCCCACACTAAGATGCCAGGGGTTACGCCTGTGTATCTTTCCACAATGTGGGAGGGTTGAGCTCTTTGCCCTCGACGCAGCCATACGCGAACACCATGGGGGGGGGGTTCTAGAAATTTGGCGTTGACTACTATGGTCATTTTGCGTATATGGTCAGTTATATCTGTACGGAACCCGGGACAAACACAAACATCCATGCCCATGGCGGGATTCGAACCCACGGCCAGGCGGACTCGAGAACTAGAAAGCCTACGCCCTAGCCCTCTCGGCCACCTGGCCGGCCGAACACCATGGTCATCGGAGGTCATAGAGAAGCGGAACTCATCACTAAACTTAATGCGACACCATTCGTCCTCTGTCCATGCCTCTCGGGCAAGGCACCACTATAAACGCAGGCGTTGGTGTTGTGTTGTTAATAGTAACCAACGCATGGAGTGGTAGGATCCTAATCCGGCGGATGCGTGCATTCGAAACAGTGCGGGAACTCTCGGGGTTGTAGAGTCTCCAGTACATGTTCGCGGATGGCGGGTGCCGATGCCAAAGGTTTCCTTAATGCTTGGTCACCATGCGAAGGTCCTTCCTTGGGGTGGTGTTTGTTGGTCGACCCGAACCAGCACGACGTGCATCGGTGCCCTCATGTACCCACTGATTCCAACATCGGGCCACGTGACATCTGAATGACCCACATGGTTGGCAATTGCACGATACGACCAACCAGCCTCATGCAGTCCCACAATGCGGCCCCTGTCAAATGCTGTCAATTATTGGATAGGATGTCTAACGCGTCTGCGAGGCATCGCGTATGCTTTATACAGTACAGTAATCCTCTCTAAACGTCTTGCGTAACTATCGGACTCACAGCAAATGACTGGTAACAACTTAACAACATGGCGGTGACATGACGAATGCACTCTAGTGAGCTTTCTAGACATTAAAGATCCTTGTGAATTTAACCGTTTACTCACACATCAATTGTATGTATGTGTACCGAAATAGGATAATATTGGTCCACTCCTTCTGGGTGCTTCACTTGTTTTGTTAGCCAGTGTAATATGTACGCAAGCTGACAAATTAAACGAAGAACTTTTACAGTTGGAATACACAAACTGTTTTCCAATAGTTTATATGACGGTACCCATTTACCCTTTCGGTAATTATGACATTCATTAATGCTTTTATGTTATACTTAGTTTTATAAATATAAGATGGAAAGTAAGTATTAAGTATGCCAGTAATATTTTTCTTTTGCCTGAAGGTAATATCGTTGAACAAAAAAAGAGATCCCTGTGGCCCCAGAGGTGTACTTAAAAGGAATTTCAGGAAATGTGTGCAGCGGAACATTGATAAACATCGTGATGATACTTGCGGGTAAATTGAAATAATAATTGACATAATTTTTTCTTCATAAAATATATAAAAAATTTAATAGGTTATAAGAAGCTTAAAATTATTAAAGCTTTATATAAATAGACTATCTGTTTTTTTGTAAAAATTTTAAATATATACAAAAAATAATAACTGATTATCTGATTTCGTAACTACAATTTTTATCTTGAAATCGCATTATCTTTTTTAACAATCGCGTTTATTTTCGCTTCCACTACATCGAAATAAACGCAAATTTATTACCATGTCTCCATAGTCATGCTGGAATGGCAAATTATAGACTGATGTACAGTCTATTCCAAAAGCGTTTTCATTTGCTTGGCAGAAGTTGAGGTAAGCGGAAGTTGATCGGTTATAAAGTCTAGTAGTTTGAACGAACATCGTAGAAGTTTAAAATGGTCTTGGCTATTCAGAGTGGAAATAGCGATCAGATTTATGACCGGTGTGGGCTTATTACAGTACTTTTAACCAGGGGGTATGGGCTTTTTTTGTTTTTTTAAAATGGCGGTGAATGCGGCCAGTTAATAGACCTTGTACAGAGCTTTACCTCACAATGCCATCTGTTGGTCAAAAAGCGAACAATTCTAGAATTAATTTTTTCCTGGAAAAAATTAGAATTCATTTCAATCATTTCTGCGAAAACAATTTTTTTTTATCTTCATTCGTGTGCGAATTAATTAGTTTTAAAGTGTGTTCTGACTTTCGAATCACCTTATATATAGCTAAATTGATATCGTACAATCTAGAGTGTGCCTCAGTGCTCTCGTCCACCTGAGCGGGTTGAAAAGTAATTTTTTAATATTTTTGAAATAATATTTCATTAATGTTTTTCAAGTTTTATGTGCTAATTAACTCTTTCCAATACACTGAACATTTCCCTGTGATTAATCAATTCACCCAATTGAACTTGGTTGTTTCGAGTAATAGCATACATTTCATTAAATCTAAATTTCATTTATTTTTGTATTTCGAGCAGGTTTCCTGCCGTGGATATTGTACAAGAAAAACCAAGATGTGTTTTAGTATTTCGTGATTACAGATTATGGTTTGACAATTGCTCCTATCCCAAAGAATGTGAAAAAATTATCGAACATCTTAAAGCATATCCTATCGCATCAGAAGACGCTAAATGGGCCTATATTAAATTTTCAATTGGGCATTATTATGTGCTTAAAGAAATCAAACATTACGATGAAATGAGCTTGATGTTAGATATTGCTGGTAATTTAGGATTTTATTTTGGATGGTCTGTGCTTTCTGTTGCGCAACTGATAACAGATTTGTATTCTACACACTTTAAAAAGACAAAAAGTCGATTAAATTTAAGTACTCGTGATGTTATCAGAGAGAAAATATTAAGAAGTCTCCAGACAGAAAAAGAAAACGCTTCTAATCATGAACGATCTACACTTTGGATTTACAATTTACTTAAGAAATTGAGTTTTCATTGGATTGCAATTTTTTTATTATTTTTGTTACTTCTCGGCAATCGGATTATCTACTATACATCTTCTCCAGTTTCGGTTGCTGTCGAAATGAAAACTGTGTTATCTTGGAAACAAAAATACCCCAAACTTAGAATATGTTACGAGAATGAAAATATAACTCGCTTGAAGGAAGAATACTTGTTCTCAGTGAATTTATCTTCAGGATCATCGGTTACACTCTTAGATCTTCTGGATTTTAGATCTCAATTTTCTACTGTGAATAAAATATCTGGAAATTTATCATTCACTGTTGAAGAACTCTGGGCAATTACTAATTTCACGTTTCTTGAGGTATGTCAATGAGTAATTGCTATATTATCCCTCTATTTCACCCCTCTATATATAATGTATTTTTAAAATAAACTCACCGTACAGTAAAAAACTTATCATGAATGTCTGATTCCAAGTACGAGGGTACGATAATATATTACAAAGGGTTAAAAATACTAATTGGGATAGGAATCTGAAACAGCTAGATTTGCACGCTATTATTTTCTTATTCCTGGTGTTGTTGATGCATTTGTCTTATCGACGTAACTGCCTTTCGATACCTTCTCGTTAGAAAACTGGGCTTTGCTCCCTGACCCGTTTCATCCTTTCTCGTCACATGCAGAATGCTAGTCGCCAAGATGGTTTTTGAGCAGACAAGAGAGTGAGAGTCGCTCTGAAAAAAGCAAATGACAAGGAGGCAGAAAATGATGGAAACTGGCTTAGGCAGCAAAGCCCAGTTTCTAATGAGTCGACAGGACAAACGCTTAAACAACATCAGGGATTACGTTGAGAAATAAGAAGATAACGTGCAAATCTAATTGTGTTTCAGATTCTTATCCCAATTAGTATTTTTTAAATACCATTTGTAAGTTACTTACAGACTTCCCCTCGCAATTTAAATATTATATTTTCGTTTACAGAATATTTTATTGGAAGTTTTCTTATCTTCTTATTGTTAAGGATTTAAGACGAGATGAAAACTCTACATACGAGATTTTGATTGTACCAACAATACAAGGATTATGTAGTGAAATTCATCAAGGCAAGTATTGCATAGGATAAAATATGTTTTGCGAAGTCTCTTCTACATATCAAATTTTATATGGTAAACTTGCAGCTTCTATTTCGTTACATGGGTTGAGTCATCCGTCTACGAAAAAGCCAAACGTAAATGAATATGGAATAGTAGGTTTATTTTCTACACTTATTTAAAATGTGTAATTTTTTAAAATAATTTTTTATAATTTTATTTAGTTTTAAGGTTTCAATTTTTAATTCTCGTTAACGTAAAGAAACGATCTTGGGATAGATAATCATCATAATAACATACAAGGGTATTTAAGTTTGTTTGGTTTGTTTTTTTTTGGGGGGGGGGACGTTAAGAATAAAGCCAGGGTCCCTCTTGCAAAAAAATGAAACGTACAACAGAAATAAGAAAGAGGAAAGAGGGGAAAAAATACCCTTTACATTTCAAAAATTCTACAGATAAATGTCAGACGTTTCTGTGTCGTAATACTGTATAAGGCGTACAATAAGTCAGTTGGCCACATAGCGAATAAGAAATAAATAATATGCACACTCTTGCCACAGAACATTCATGAGTTAATCTTTATTGAATACAGTTCAAGGAGAGTGAAAAGAGAAAGATGAAATGAAGTACTCACATTTTTTTGCTTATTCTTGCTCTGTACAGTTTAAGGGTTTTCATTTCACACATCAAAAGTTCATTACAATGAACACAGTTGCAACATACAAACCTCAATTCCAAAAATGTTGGGACACACTAAAAAAAGCTAATGCATACAGATTTTGGAGTTTTGTAACCTGTTTGCGATGTGGTTGTAATTAATACTGATAGAATTATCGTGATGTTAGGGTGTTTTTGAATTGAGTACAGATTTTTTGGGAGATGATAGGAGAGGTCCTTAGAAGTATTTTTTGTCATATGAACATGGGGTCCCCGCAGCTCCGATTACTTACAATACTGCATTGAACAATCAAATGGGGATGCAGTGTGCTTTGGTAGGCCTACATTATTTTATTTTTAACAATTAACACAAGCAATCTACTGTATAACTTTTACAGTAACTGTTCGAAATGACCGCCATTTGCTTCATAGCACAAATCGCACGCCTTATGATGGATTGATGTACGCGTGGAAACAGTTGATTTGCACGGTCGCTGATGTCACCTGCTGCCGCGACAACACGAGCCGCCAATTCTTCTTCGGTATCTACGGGTTCGGAGTACACCATTGATTTTATGCTTCCCCATAAAAAAAAATCCATCGGTGTGAGATCTGGCGATCTCGGTGGCCAAGCAACTAGTCCGCCACGACCAATCCAACAAACAAGCACGTGCACCTTGAAATTTCTTTGCAAACAATTACTTTAAAAGTTATTACAGTAGATTGCTTGTGTTAATTGTTAAAAATAAAATAATCTAGGCCTACCAATGCACACTGCGTCCCGGTGTTATTTGATTGTTCAATGGAGTATTGTAAGTAAACGGAGCTGCGGGGAACCCATGTTCATATGACAATAAATACTTCTAAGGACCTCTTCTATCATATCCCAAAAAATCTGTACTCAATTCAAAAACACCCTGTATAATTATTTCATTGAAACATTGGGACATGCGAAGAAGAAACCCCCGAACGTGGTCGAATGTTCGAGACACGGCTAGAGCGTGACGAATTCGAGATTGCATGAGCATATAAGACGAAGAAAAGTCGGTTTCCACAGTTGTGCCACCGTTATGGGTCGGGGAAGGCCCGTTAATAACGACTTGCGAAGGCAATCCGAAGTTATGAAAATAATGAATCGCAACGGGAAATTGCTAGGATTTTGAATCTACCCCCCTCTACCGTTCAAAATATTGTTAAATGCTACCGCGAATCCGGTGAAATTTCCGTACGTAAAGACAAGGACGAAAACTAGTATTTAACGCACGAGATTTTCGGTCCTTCCGGCGATATTGCGTTAAAAATAGGCATGCTTCTGTAGTCGAAATCACCTCATGAGATTCTTTGGAAAACGTGTATCGAACAATACAATTCGCACTGTGTTCGGAGATGCAACCTAAAGCTGTACTATGCTCAACGCAAGCCATATATCAATATCATCCAGAAATGCAGTCGACTTCAGTGGGTACGAGCTCATGCAAGATGGTCCATAGCTCAGTGGAAACGCATCCTATAGCCTGATGAATCCACCTTTCAAGTCGTTTACGTAAATAATCGACATCGTGTTCTTCGGAGCAAGGAAGAAAAGGACCACCCAGATTGTTACCGCCGTACGATTAAAAACCAGCCTCAGTCATTGTATGGGGTGCATGAGTCCCCAGGGTTTGGGCAACCTGCACTTCTGTGATGGTACTCTAAAGGAAAAAATAATAGTTATTAATTAAAAATATAAATTAGATAAAAATAAGATATAATAAACAAAAATAATTAATCAAAATCAAAAATTAGATTCTAGAGGAACAAATGTTACCACCTAAACGACGATTATTTCATCAGTGTCCCTGCATATTTCAACAGGGCAATGCCAAGCCCCATATTGCGCGTTCAACGAAAGCCTGGATGCGTAATCGTCGATTGCGGGTACTTGATTGGC
Organism: Rhysida immarginata; assembly: GCA_023313115.1. NCBI lineage: Eukaryota > Metazoa > Arthropoda > Chilopoda > Scolopendromorpha > Scolopendridae > Rhysida > Rhysida immarginata. The sequence continues at coordinate 3,043 of JAHWFO010117775.1, read as the reverse complement.
CTGCGTGCAGTTCTGTCTCCTATTGAAAACGTTTGGCGCATTATAAATCTATCTTGTAGGCCCCAGTGAGGAGATGGTCCATCTTGTTGGTAGACTATGTTGGGAAGACTGCACTTCTTCCACCTGTGGAATCCAGGTAGTTCTCCAGCATATCTAAGTGGTTGCAGCGGTAATGGTGTCTTCAGCGAAAAAGAAAGGTCCGATTTCTCGATCATGCATTAAACCGCACCAAAATGCTAGCCCGGACATGGGAGGAAACCGAGTTTCGCTTTGAGTTCCTTCACGCCATACATAGGGGGCACATTGAAATTTATTAAGGCATGCTAAGAAACTCTTTGAGCTTTTCTTTGTGAATAAAAAAAAAGTCACGTTAAAATCTGTAATAATTTTTGAGTAATAAATGTCACAAAGGGTTGAACAGAGCCGCGCGTGAGCGTAATCCTCTGCAGCAAGAAGCGTCTGCTTCCAGCTCGTGGGCACAGGCGCCATCTAATGCCAATAGCGTTCTTAATAATCAAATTAATAATTTAATTAAGAAAAAGGCGCGGCATCGTGGCAAGAGATGGCAGCGCAAAAAGCGAATACCCGGAAGCAAGCAAAAGTTGCGCGATAGCGCGAATTTTGAGCAATGGGAGAGACGCAGCGACAATTGAGACAATTTAGACAGAGAGTACGAGCCAGCCACCTGAGATAGTCGCAGGCAACGACCTCCGAGCACCGAAACTGCTTCACAGAACTCTTCTCAGTGCGAAGCAGTATTGTTCTGGTAAACGGACAATTCGTTCGAGGGTCAAAAGTTCAGAGCTTCGAACAGCGGAATCTCCCGTCCGAAGCAAGTGCACCGCAGCGAACTGTGCTTACTAATGAATTTCTGCCTAACTTTGTGCATTCAGCAGGTGAAAACGAGATAACTGAAGATGCTTTTCTCTGCTTATCTTCATCATTGTGTACTCATTATTGTTTAATTTTCAATAAATCATGGTTAAGTTTAATAGGTCTACATAGCTATCTTTTCCAGTAGCTTTTAAGTCATTTTTCCACTGCGCTACAAAAATATCCGTGACAATAAACATGTATAATACGGGAGATAATTTAGAAACACCCTATATAATACAAAATGCTGTTGTATAAACTACAATAAACCAAAAATGTGAAAAGTACATGAAATTAGGTAAACATATAACAAAAATAAACAAAATTCGGCTGATTAGAAATGATGACATTAGAATGCTACACTTATGGGCAAAAATATGGAGACTGGTGGAAAAAGTTGACTCGTTGTTCAGAAAAATGCAAATATCCCAGAAAGTAATAAAAACAGAGATCTGAAACTGTTGAATACCTAAATTTGCACCATATTTTAATGATTGAATACAATTTGAGCAACAACAAAAAACCAGAATAACAAAATATACAACAAAAAGGAAACATATCCGCAGGACAAGTTTGGAGACTTATCCAAACGGAGACAAAAGTTTGGAGATTTGATGTTAATATTTAGTAGAACCCCCTTTAGCGTTAATTACTGCCTGCACACGTTGTGGCATAGAGTTTCACAGTCCTCCTTTGTAAGTGAACACCACATATTTTGAACAGTGTCTTGTAAGTCCTTCACAGTCATCGGCCTAGCTTTTGCAACTGCGATTTTCATTTCCCCCCACAGTGTTTCTATCGGATCAGATCCGGGCTGTTTCCAGGCCATGGAAGGACACTGATGTCGTGTTCCTGAAACCAGTTCAGTGTGTTTCTGGCTCTGTGACATGGTGCGCCATCCTGCTGATAGATGTAGTCATAGAAGTCAGCACTTGGGATTAAATGATCAGCCATGATGTCAACATAATAAGCACTATTGATATTTCCACAGGCTTCCAACACCAAAGGCAGTCAATGTTCTATAAACCATGATGCTAGGTGGATGTTTCACCTGAGCAGACACACAACGGCTATCCAATGCTTCGTTCTTCTTACGTAAAACTTTGTGGTTTGCATCGTTTAGGAGACAGAAGCGGCTTTCATCGCTGAAGATGAGCTTTCTCCATTGTTCCGTTGTCCGTGATTGGTGTTGTTATGCCCAGGCCAATCGTTGCTTCTTCATACGTGTAGTCAGTAATGGTGTCTTCTTAGCTTTGTGGAATCTGTAGCCTTTTTCTTTCAAACGACGCACTGTTGTCTTTGAAGAGACGTGTTTCTTTGTAACCCCATTCCATTTCGCTGTAATTTCTGAGGATGTTTGTCTTTCGTGATTTTCGAAAAATCGATAGCAAATGCTTGTCTTCGGCTTTTGTTGTGATTCGCTTTCTGCCACTTCGTGCTTCCACAGAGCAGGATCCAGTTTTCTTCTATTTGATTATAATTTTACTTACAACTTTCGTTGTTAGCTGCAGGTCCTTTGCTATTTTGACTTGCATTTCGTTGTTTTTCCATTTTTGAATGATTAATTCTCGAATGGATTGAGGAATTTGTTTCGTTGGTGGCATGATGAATTAGTTGAATGTTAAAACCACATTGAGCAATTTTATGTACAGTCATCAAAGGGAAATAATCCACACTTGAATTTTACTCTAAGTTTTAGCGTTTCAATATTAATTTATTTTTAATAATTTAA
>JAHWFO010117774.1:0-20700 GCA_023313115.1 Rhysida immarginata | reverse complement strand
AATCTTAACATCCCTCAAAAATTAAAATATAATTGTCCAAAATAAGCTAATAATATTCAAAATATTTGATTTTATTGAATTTTATCCATACTCTGAAAATGGCCAAAAGTTGTACACTGTCTAAGAAGAAAAGAGGACAAATATTGGCCTTTAAAGATGCTGGTTTGTCCTCAAGACAAATTGCTGAAATGTTAGAAAGATTTAGAACAGTTGTGTTAAATTTCTTGAAAGATCCAGATAATTATGGAGTGAAGAAACTATCTGGTCGGCCCAAAAAGTCGTCAAAAAGAGAAGAACGCTTAGTAATTCGCAAGGTAAGTTCTCAGACCACGACAGCGAAGCAGATTGCTACAGACCTGAAGAAGGATGTTTCATTTTGGGCAATATAAGAAGAACAATCCATAGTGCATCATTTATGAACTATGAGAAGCCAAGGCCTCAACCACGTCTCGCACCCCACTATAAGCAACAACGACTGCAATTTGCTGAAAAAATAAACGAAAAAATTCAATGAAGATAGACTGGTCAAAAATAATTTTCAATTAATAATGAAAAAAAATTTAAGTATGATGGACCAGGCGGGATATATACCACAGTTCCTTCTTATATTTTATTAAACAGAGTAAATATTCACAACCTTCTTTTATCTTTTTAGTAATTTTAGTATTCACATCGTTTATTTTCATATGAATTTTAAATATTTTAAATATTTTTTGTTTCATGCTCTACAATAAATATTTTATCATTGAATCACAACATACAGTAGTTTACTATAACATTAGGAAATGCCTTGTATTGCTGCAAAGATATAAGGAAACCAGAAATTAAGCCTCCCGAGGAAGGTATAGGAAAGTAGCGGAAGCCCTGAGGTCGTCTATTTTTACCCCTTCATCTACACTTTTTAACCCCCCAATTTCTTATATCAAAAAATTGATTTTCTCAAACATAATATTTAGAAAATATAAAAGAACCTTATCTTCTTTCCTTTCTCATCATTTTCGATTGAATGATATATCACATGCCATATGCTTGCCATATTTCTAAAGACCAAGTGACTGCCACCCACACTATTCCGACCCCACTGGGACGATTTGGCCCAAACTTCATAGGAATGTACATTTAGCCTAGAGGAATATGCATAGTGAAATTCGCATAAATCACTTGGTCCCCTCTAACTCCCACCCCCGTAATTACGATCCCAGTGGGCCAATCAAAACCAAACTAAATAGTGAAGATACTCATGCCCATATTAAGCTACATTCCGAATTTCAACCTTCTACCTCAAAAAATGCAAAAATTATGAAGGGGCGGACGGACGGACATTGTGAAACTAACAATTGAGATAAGGGTTAAGTAATACAATGAATGTTTAATATACGGTTGGCACGTCTCGAAGGATACTTCGTCAACAGAGCCGAGTGAAGAAGATATTTTATTATATTTTTTCGTATAAGTGACCTTCCTCTTGCTTTGAAGATCTAGTGCGCAAAATTTCATCAAGATCGAATAAAACTGTAGATTTGTATAAGAAACAAACAAACAAACCCACCCACAAGCAAACTTTCTTCTTTATACATATGTAGTGTTGAGCCCCCCCCCCCCTTTTATTTTCGTCACCGAAGCAGATATGTCAATTTTGATGAATCCAATGAATAGGAAGTTGTGGGTGACCTATCCCATGGTGCACTTTTCATCATCCCAACTATGCAAATTAAGACACATTCAAATCCTATCTTTAAAACCAAACCGGATCCATGAAAAATTCAAATTGAAGACTTGTTCAGCATGGAATTCCGAACGAAACAAAAAAAAAATTTCCAAAATCCGATGAACGGTTCACCAATAATCACATTTTGAATTTATTAGTTACTGCCTTATGCACTTCACAAAGACATTTGAATGTTCAACATGCAAATCAAGAAATTACCAAAAATTACCATAATAACATTCACTTTCATGAGGAAAAGCAAATAAAAGGCGTGTGTCAGCATACATAAGACAGAACAATTCCAGGATGACAAGCTACACTGTTCCTGGAATGATCAACATGATCTGCTTTGGATTGTGATTGCTGGTGATCCGTTCATCGAATTTTGGAAATTTTTGTTTGTTTTGTTCGGAATTCCATGCTGAACAAGTCTTCAATTAAAATTTTTTCGTGTATCTGTTACGGTTTTTAATATAGGATTTTAATGTCCTAATTTGCATATTTGGGATGATGAAAAGTGCAACATGGGACAGGCCACCCACGACTTCCTATTCATTGGATTCATCAAAATTGACATATCTGCTTCGGTTACAAAAAAAAATGGGGGAGGGGCGCTCTTTTTTGTATCCACCCTATATATGATTAACTATAATCTAAAAATGCATATTTTGAAATAAAACGAATGTTCATTCTTTGATAATATACATTGAGTGGCCAAATTATTATAACCACTAACAGTTTAAGCAAATTATAGTATATGGCTTCACGTACTTACCGCTACAGGGAGAGACTGGATGGAGGCTATCTTCCGTCCTGCCAATTTCGATGGGCTTAAACATACAGGTTGGAGGGCCATCTAAAAGTAACTCGTGTAAAAGGGTCAAAACTGCTTCGATTTTTCAAAAACGACATCAAAAGAAAACCTTTGGAATGATCTACGTAAAGAACCGATATATTTTTCAAAACGTCAACAAGGTGGCACATCACTAATGTATGGGCTAAATTTGCTGTTGGTGGTAAACTGAAATTAACCTTTCTGAAAGGAAAACAAGACAGTAAAAAGTCCATTGAAACCCTTAAAACTTATCTTCTCCCAGATGCAAAAAAATTGCTGGGAAAAACTTTATATTCTAGCCAGATAATGCATCAATACAACGTTCCAAAGTAACAAAAGAATGGCTCTGTGATCATAAAATAAATGTCCTAGACTGGCCGGCCATCAGTCCAGATCTAAACCCCCGTAGAAAATACTTGGGGAATAATGGTCCGTCAAATTTATCGAGTTGATGAAATAATTCGCCAATTCAATACCCTAACAGATCTGAAAATTGCAATTGAAGAAGCTTGGGATAAATTGGATCTAAAAGATATGAAAAAAAAAACTTGATGACTCAATGACCTAACGTTGTATTGATGTAATTAAATTCAAGGAAAGCACAATTAAAAAATAACTGGTTATTAAAGAGATTTATGTTTATGAACTTTACATTTTGCACCATGGTTAAAACACTAAATACCTGTAATAATTTGCAAAATTAAAACATCCTTATCTTACATCTAATGTATTTTCGTTTTATTGTTTTGGATCCAATGATGTTAATAAATTGTGTAGAAAAAAAATCTCTGTTCATAACATCTAAAAAAATCAATACTGCTCTTATAATTATGCACCTAACTTTATAAGACATTATCAAAATCACGAATCTATGCGCTGTAGTGGGTAATACACTTCTACTAAAAAGTAATTGGGCACTCTCTGACAGTAGATTAATAGACTCGCACGGCGGCCATACGGTTTCAACTCGCTGCAGTTATGCAAAATACCATTGTGAAATAGATGGCGTCTGATACAGAAATGGCGGAATTCCAAAAGGTTGTAATTATGAGATGCCGCTTTAGTAGACTGTCCAGCAGATAAATTGCTAATAAGTTATACAGATTGAAATCAACAGAGGGATTCATCCTACATAAGTGGAAGATGGAGAACATAACATGAATGCTGAACGTTCCGGACAACCGAAAATCTGACCAACGTGACATTGCAGTGTTGACATTGCAGGACCCTGAAACGTGAAATTGTCAAAGACCGAACACAGCCGATGGCCATCATCAGACACAGAGTTTCAGGCAGCAACAGGAGTGCCAGTTTCCATTGGAATATTGCAAGCAGAGGCTATCGCCTTGGATATTCAGGAAAGTGGAAATTCGCACGTTTCGGTGGTTTTTGGTGGAATAAAGTGAACTTAGGCAAAATTTATGCACGAAAATGGGTTACATAATCCTCCCTTGAAATGGGTTACACGACACTTGCGTGTCCAGGCCAGGAATTAGCCTGCTTGTATCCAGAGGCATGCGGATATATCCTTCATAAATGTGTGTACATATTTCGGTGGCATAGGCTCACAGCACTCGAAGGCTCAAGTGGCATCTAGACCATCGCAACATAATATTCTTTGGAGTGACGAGACAAGCTTCACACTGTTCCATCTGATGGATGTGGTGGCTACCTGGAGAACGCTTTCTGCTAGAGTGCAAATTTTGTGGTGCCTGCCAGAATATTTGGTGGTGGTGGCATTATGGTGTCGGGTGTTTCATAGTGTTAACATGTATTCATGGTAACATGAACTCAATGCAATATTCTGGATAATAAAGTGCTCCTAACACAGTGACGTTATTACGGAATGGGTCTCTGTTACTACTAAGACGACAATGCCACGTGTCATATTACTGTTGCTACCATGCGCGATATGAAGAGAATAACGTTCAACGCTTGAATGTCTGCACAAAGCGCCGACTTCAATCCCATTGAGCGTCTATGGGACGAATTCGAACGGCGGGTAAAGTCTCGGCCGCAGCGGCCAACTTCCATTATCCACCTGTGTGAAATTTTGCAAGAGGAATGGCGGAAAATTCCAATGGATTCTTCCTTTTGGTTTCAAGCATGCCTCAGGGAAGTGGCTGTTGTTACAGCCGCAAGAGATGGTGTCATCAGGTTTTGACAGTTCAAATAATTCCATACAAATATTTTGTGTAGGTTCCCAATTATATTCTGATAAATAGTATACAAACTTGTGGTGATCAATACTCGAAGCCTATGATGGCAGCCATCGGGTATGGGGGGGGGGGTCTCTTTTGGGACAAATGCGTCCTTTAATAGCTAAGGAAGATACTGCACATTGGCATGCAAGAAACAATCGAGTGTTACAGTAGTCCAACTATCTAATGTTTCATTTTTTTATCTTGCTGATGATAATTTTTGTATATGACAATACCACAGCCAAAATCGTTCAGAAATGATTTGTTGATCTCGTACATATTGAATTCGTTGCAGGTTCTTTTGGCATAGGAATGACCACAAGGCTGTGAATAAATTTCAGTACGTGAACAACGCTGCCTACGAAAAATAATCCAATACCTGCCTGAATACATCCGAAGGTCATAACTATGACTGAGATGGTTTTCTTAGATACGTCAAACAGCGGAGATGTAAAGAATTTGTGATCGATTGTGGGAAAATGGATTAGCAAACGGATATACTGTGTTATCTCGAGCTCAGGAATTCTGCGAGGTCATTCTACGAGGTATTACCCAAAATATCCGAAAATTTGAATATTCGGCCCAAACCAAAAACACTATGAGGTTCTGCCACTAGATGCCTCTTGGTGCACCTTTCAGCTGCTCCTCTACCAAGTTTCATATCGTAGGCGCATTTCTTTGCGAGTTATTGCTGTTTGTGTTGCAACGTGTTCTTGTGGTTCTGCGAATTCCAAATTATTCGACCTGGTCAGACTGTCAACAGAAAGTTTTACTGCGAGGTCTTGAAGAGACTGAGGGAAAATTTCATCCAAACGGCCGTTGTAAAGGATTTCCTGCAAAAAACAACATGGCAAAGACCCCCCACCATACTTACTCTCCTGACCTAGCCCCCTGCGATTTCTACCTTTTTCCTGAAATGAAAGGGCAACGTTTTGACTCCGTTGAATATGTCCAAGTGGAATCACAACTGGTCTTGAACACCCTACAGCCTTCGTATTTCCAAGAGAGCTTCCAAAAATGGGAAAATCGCTGGGGTCGTTGCATACGTGCTGGAGGTGACAGCGGAAGTTAGGGTATAAGTTACGTTTTCTGCTTTTTTACAAGAAAATTCTCGGAAATTTTGGATATCTTTTCGTTTTATGAATTACCAGAAGAGCTTTATGTTTTGCTACGTCCGTGCGTCTGTCTCTTTTTGCACCTCCGCAAAGTTGTATACGGAGACGGATGGGGGTGGCGACAATTTGAATAAAGTATTCAAGATAGTCCTTCATGTTGGACAAATCTTGAGTGTTGGGTCCTGACACGCACCGATCCTTCCCAACACGACTATCATTCACATTTTTCCCCCTTACTCAACCGATTTAGCCCATCGTCTTCTAAACTTCAGTCCTCACAACACTCAGTGAAAACATCATCAATATTAGGCCCAAATAACAGCGCTCTTAGCAGAAGGAGGTAATAAAAAATGATTTCTTCCTTCCTGATTTTTATACGCCCAAGAACAACACAGCTCTAAGAATATTTTGCACAATATTATAAAAATTGCAACTAATATATTTTTAACTAATAACTAGATGGATCCCGTAAAAATTTGGCGGTAAACAACTACCCATCTTATTATTAATCTCCATCTTTAATTAAAAAAATAAATAAATAAAAAATCGTCAGAGTAACAAATAGAATAATAGAGCATCTTAAAAGCAGAGAACGTTGCGCTGAAACCAATTTTTGCGGATGTATGTAAAGACAGTTTTTACACAGATGAAAGAAACATCTTTAAAGTCTCTTTCATCTGTGGTTTTTATCATATCACTACGCATACGCTTAAAGCAATTGTTAATTGTAAATTACCGCTAATTAATAGTAATTATGGATACAAAAACTAACTTTGACAATCTACAGACTAAGATCTTTCATTTAAGACCAAAACGAAGTTTAGAGATCTTTGACAATCTCCAACGAACTGTCGAAAGAATCACCCTTGGAACTTAAATATATAGATATTAAGAGGTAAAAAACGATTCCTGCATTGATAACATTACCTTTTGCTAAGGGAGTTGTAGTTTGGGCCTAATATTGATGACGTTAACACTGTGTGTTGCGAGGCTCTAGTTTAGAAGGTGATGTTTAGCCCCCCGAAAATGAAAATGAAACTAAAGAGGGAAAATTTCGAGACGGCAGTTGAGATTAAGAGGATAACAAAGGAAATACTGAAGATGATGACAGAAAATGATTCCCAAGCATTAAAAATCCCACTGGTGTAGTTGCATCAATGCAGCAGAATGAAATCTGTTAGTTTATTATGTAAGTGCGCAATTTTTAATAAATAGAATTTCGGTAATTTTGGCTCGCACCTCGTATAATACAGTATAATTTATTGCCACTGGTTTAAATTACATTTTAATGATGTATTTTAATGAGCTTTGAACCTTTAAACTTTATAGAAACGTAATGTGTTTCTCATTATTCTATTATTATAAATCTAGCTATTTCTCATGCATCATTAATGAATAAATTAAAGCTCCGAAATAATAACTCAGGGATTTAGAAAACAGCTGAATAAAGGTGAAGTTTATTGTAAACAGAACAAGATAAAAATCAAAGTGGAAATGAAAACTTGGCATTTATATAGACTGCATTTATTTCAGTGAACTACAGGGTGTATCAAAAGTCTTCACTACAGGGTGAAAAATCAGCATATAGAGGTGGGCAAAGTTGCAAAATGCTGAGAATATACTCAAGTTTTGACATGGTTGCTCATAGTGACAACCCTTCCATCCCATCCCCCCACCCCCGGCTGCAAGGCACACGTCCGTATCGCTATCTCGGCATAACCGGAGCCTACGAGAAACCGGAGCCTATGTTTCTCGTAGGCTCCGGCATAACTCGCGGGACCTCACTACGCCTTTCAAGTCCTGGATAAGGAGACCAGAGCCACAGATTAACGATTACACAGATGGGACAATTGAAGGCAATCCTATGGAGCAAATGGAAATAGGTCACGTGGCTGCGACTCATGCGCCAGCTGGCGTTATAGTGGGGCCACGCCAGCAGCTCTATAGTTCTCTGAACGTAAACAGCATTGTTGCTGGGCAATATTCATGAAAAATATTAACACACTTTTAATCTTTAAGAAAAATAATCGATAGAAAACTGTTACTGGATTAATCTTGAAGTTTCAAACATCGGTTTACTAAACAATTTGACAAAATACATTAAATGAATCATTTTTTAATAAACATCTATGTTACTTTGCAGATCAAGTTTAATAGTTGTAAACACAGATTAGCTTGTTATAGTTAATCTGTGCTTGTAATATACCCAGAAAACTTTTTTGAAGAAGAGGAGATGGCTCCATTGCTGAAATTGAGATATTTTTATTAGATCAATTAAAAAATTACAGTGGGTTTTTTTCAGAATTTACAATATATAAAGAGGAGAAATTTGCTGAGTAAAATAAAAACGAATATAAATGCAATGAAAAGAAATATTTATAAAAATATTTATAGTAACAATTCATGTTCATACATGTGCTAGTTTTTTCATTTTTTTTTCCTCCTTGGTTTTTTAATTTTATTTTTATTGAGCCATTTGACAGTTGAGAAAATTTTGATTTCAGCAAATATGTTTAGACCCAAAGTCATTTTCTCAGAACAACTTTAAACCAATCAAATGAGTTCTAATGAATATAATAATCAATTAATCTCGGTTTTATGTTTGCCAAGTGTAGAACATTTAAAATTTTTTTATTAGTGACATCTTCACATATTTTGAGCGTATCAAATCAATTCTCAGATGGTACAGTGAGTGACTTAATTAATCCAGAATTTCCATCATATTCTTTCCAAAGCAAAAACGTTTGGTTAACATTAGTGATTTCTTTACTTTGATGTTGTTTGCAATTTTCACAGAAAATTTTTAATTGAACCACCTGAAGCTAATAATAAATTCTGATGAAGATTTTTCAAATGTAGACGAGGGTGGGTTAGTTCATAACTTGAATGGTAGGCAATTGCGAGCTAAAGCAAATATATTTGTGTCAAATAAATATTCAACGAAGAATTTGGCGGTTATTCATGTCAAATAAGAAGAAACGGGAAAATATCATAAAAAAAGAACAAGAAAAGCAAAATTATTCTCGGAAAGAAAAATCTTCCAGATTCTCAGTATTTTGCCAGAATCTGATTATTCCAATTATGCACATGTTACTCTCATCCAAATATTTGAGAAATTTTTAAGTCAAGAAATTATAATTCTAATTATAGAATCATTATCAACACATACTCTGCAGAAAGAAGGCATGAATCAGATTTAGTTCAGAAAAATTAAATATATTTTTTGCCAAACTGTATTTATCCGGTTATAATTTAGTTCCCAGCAAACGTTCGGAATTATCTTTTGATCTGAGAAACGAATTAGGAGTAAATGCTATGAGAAGGGATAGCTTCTTAGATATTTGCAAATGTATACACTTATTGAAGACACGAAAATAGATCAGTCTGACAAAAGTCATTTGATACTTACATCATATTGCAAACAGCCATAAATATGTCTTTAGGATCTGGAAATCCTTCAATTTCAAAAATTTAGCATTATTTCAGTTAGAATATGTGATGATATACGTTTAGATGGCAAAACGTATTTTGTGTCATCCAAGGAATGGAAACTGACCCCCATAGCTGCTCCACAATGCACAATAGAAATATAGGATTTTTGCATTGACCGTTTTGTTCCATTTCATGCAAACTGGTATTTATCTTTATTTATATTATTTTTATTAGTAATAATTGTAGTATGTTATACTGTATGTTCAAAATACTAGTTAAAATTTAAAGGAAAAAATTTTTTAAATATATTTTGCCATTATTTCATCAATGATCGGGTGCAACATTTTGCTCTCAAAAGCGAAGTTATAATGATTAATTAATAAACAATCGACATATATTTTTTAATGGTGGTTTTCTTCATTCATTTAGACATAATTGAATATAAATTGTCTAAAAATCTTATGTGGATAATGCAGATGATAAACTTAAGAATAAAATAAAACTCTTTTTCCACAACGAAACAGGAATTGAACAAACATAAAAAGAAAAAGACCGAAAATAAAATGAAAAAATACATCCTGAGTCTGTAAGCGCTTTTCGAAAGCTTTGCTTTCTTCATTCAGCAGCCCAGGAGCCCCTCGAGAGAACTTGAGAGAACTGACTTGGAATAGAACATGCTGAGTATTTATAACGAACGGAAGCCAATCAAGACAAAAAGATCCAACTGAAAAAAAAAATTTCACCGGGTACACAAAAAAAAAATAGCTGCAGGTTCACCGGACTTGGGCAAATGCGAGTTTTTATAGGAAACGATTCATCTGGTCTCCGTGGATAACAACGACCAAAACCGATTTATGCGTTCAGCTAAATCGATAACATCCAACGACAGGCTCCATTCAAGAATTGCAGAATGTCGCAGTATATGGGGCATGATAATGTCATTTTTGAGTATACTGGCAAATACAGAGGGATCTATGGTAACAAGTTATAGAGGGCCCGAAAAGGTGGAAAACTCCTTTCGTCACCATCGAGTGTGTTCAATCTGGTAGCCATGTATCACAGTTTTCACTGCAAAAGGCTGGAACGCAGAAGATTAATTCGTAACCACTCCTGTTGACACGCTTTCCAAAGACCCTCCACCGTTCATTGTCGTCTCTTGCCGAGGGCCCGTTTAAGTAGGTTAAAATCACAAAAATCCATAGGTGATGCGTTCGGTGACTTGACGGGTACGTCGCTGAATGGAATGGAGTGGATTCCGGTATCTTCTTTTATGCGTTCCAGGAACAGGCGCGTTGATGCAGTGGTGTGACTAAACACCTTGTCTTGATACAGTCAAATCTTATTTACCTCTGTACCGTACAAACCGGGAATGTCACGGGTAAATATGGGGATTAGAACGTTAGTATGATAGTACAAGGCGTTGACTTTAGCCTCTGACTCAATTCTGTGTAAAGTTAACTGGTCGTTCTGGCTATATCCACATGCAGGGAAAATAACGGACAGTTTTAACCGCTTGGTTCTCCAATCTTCGTATATAAAGTTCGTTTATATCAAACATTTCCTTTTTTCACTTTCTAGTAGAGCATAGGCTACTATAGAATATAAAGTAATTTATATAGAATGCCGCTATTCTATTTTTATTTTGATATTTATCTTCTTCTATAACACCAAAGGCAGAAAAGAAACCACTATTCCAATAAATGTATTTATTTTATAAATTCATTTATGTGGAATAGTGGTTTCTTTTCTGCCTTTGGTGTTATCTAGTGTCCACAGTTTTGGCTTATTATATTTCTATTATTATCTTGTTCTGTTTACAGTAGACTTCGCCGTTATTCAACTGATTTGAAATCTCAGAGTTATTATTTCGGAGCTTTAATTCATTCATTATATGTTTCTATGAAGTTTATATAGGGTAGATGTACCAGTAGTTGATAGTGTACCAGTAACTGACAATTCACGATTTAAAGGCTTTTAGAAAGTAACAAGGCAAGAAAAGAGACTGGTGTTTCCACTTCGTATTAAATAAATAGGCTTTCAGCACGGCAAAAAAATAGGAACTTTGCTCCCATATTATCGCCGCAAACATATGTTGATTGTTCAATGCCTTACTGAGTCGAAAAAAACTTGTACTGAACCACAAGGCGAGGATTTGATAACTTGAATTTATTTCAAGAATGTTATGCAATATTTGTTATTAATTTTACAAGAACCTTTTTGTGTGACCAGTGAACAATACTTCTAGTAGTAACCGAATTTCAGATGACCTATATGTTAACTGTTTTAATCTATCGAAACTACTAGAAACCAGATATGTAGTGTCACTAATACTGTAATTGACATAATCTGTCAATTATTGATAATTTTTGTGTTTAAATAAACGAACCAAAAATATACCTCGTGGGCAAGAAATAACGTGAGGTGTTCAGAGCTCGCTAGAGGAATTCTTTTAGGCCAAATGCAGTGCATTTTGGTGTATATACTTAGTGGAACATGCAGTTTCGATTTCTGCAACAAAAAAAAATATAGTACCAAAAGTCGCCATGGGGGGGCGCTTATTTCAAGAAAACAATGAATACCTAATTATCAAATGAACAAATACCGTATAAACCAACTTTAGTAACAACAATAAACAATGTTTTATTTTTAATTACAAATGTGTTTCAATATGACCACCAGTGTGCTGTTCCAATAGCTGCATGCGGTACACGACATTTTCTACGGCAGCTCGCAGCATATCTGCTTTAATTAGTCTGATATGTAACGTTATTTGATCCTTTAAGGTTGAGAGGTCAGGAACATGTGCTTGATACACAAGGCTTTTCAAATATCCCCATAACCAAAAATCACAAGGGTTGAGATCAGGCGACCTGGGTGGCCATACCATGGGAAATGCACGACTAATTATTCTGTTGTCTGAAAAATGTTCTCGCAAGATCTGCTGCACCTGACGTCCGATGTGCGGTGGCGCACCATCCTGCATAAAAATGGTAGAATCCAGACAACCCTTTTCCTGCAATCGTGGTATCACAAAATTCTCAAGCATATCGGCATACCTGGCAGAATTGACGGAACAAGTCACCGGTCCACGGGGACGGATTTCTTCAAAAAAGTACGGGCCAATGATGAAAGAAGCAGTAAAGCCGCACCATACTGTTAGTTTCGGTGAATGCATAGGAGTTGGCAGACACACTTGTGGATTTGATGCAGCCCAAATACGGCAGTTGTGGGTATTGATATCACCATTCAAATAAAAATGTGCCTCATCACTCCATAAAATTTGCCATGGCCATGCATCATCCACTTCCATACGTACTAAAAATCTCAACGAAAAGTCAGTTCGGGTACGTTCATCTCCAGGAAGCAATTGTTGAACACTTGTGAGTTTACAGGGATAAAATGTCAATATCTTATGCAATATTTTCCTCACCGTCGAATATGGGATATCTGTTTGGCGTGCTATTGCGTGTGCACTGCTGGTACCCTGCACAGTAGTCATCTCCTGTCCCACAACAGCAGTTGCAACTTCTTCAACGTGTTGCTGCCTGATTCGTTTGCGTCCCCGGCCTGGTTGCACTCCTAGAGTTCCGGTAGATTCAAATCGTTCAATCATTTTCCGTAAGTTAGTTATGCTCATCGTCCTCTTCGTAACGTTTTCAATCGCCGGAATTCACGAAGGGCAGCACTTGCATTGTCGCTCTTCTGATAAAACAACTTGACTAATAACGCCCGGTCAGGCAGAGTAAGCGTCATCGTCAAGCCATTCGTTCGTGAATGATGGGAAATTTTCAGCCTTTGCCTTTTATTGCGCTTATGCAAATGTATTCATTGTTTTCTTGAAATAAGCGCCCCCTAAGGCGACTTTTGATACTATTATTTTTTTTTTTTTGTAGAAATCGAAACTGCATGTTCCACTAAGTATATACACCAAAATGTACTGCATTTGGCCTAATATAATTCCCGCTAGCGAGCTCTGAACACCTCACGTTATTTCTTGCCCACCCGGTATATATTAACGAGTTAACTGGTCAATATGGGAATTGGTTATTTTTTTGGAATTAGCGCCTAGTTATAGATTGGGAAAGCACTAATTCTACTGTACTGTACGTGGCCCAGAATCGGAGCGTTACAACACCATCATACCTAATCATAATTTAGGGCTTATTGTTGGTAAAAAAAATGCGATTAAAGATGACTACCAGGCAAATGAGATAAGGCCTGGAAGCGGAAAAGTCATCTGACCATCGGGGTGCAAGCAACAATCTAATCTACATTCCAAAGAGTACGTCAGTTCGTGATACAAAGACTGGGGTCTTGCAAAATTTTTGTTTTGCACTGAATACTACAGAATGATCCAAAAGTCCCACTACTGCTTTCTTTTTCCAAAACCGATAACAAAAGTTAACCGTCTGGGTACACCAATTTGATATAGGGACCTACATTTAGAGGTATATGACGAACTTGGTCGCCATCTTGAAATCCGCCTGATTGTATGGAGGTCCATTTTTTCAACTGGAAAGTTAGTCTTGGGACATATCAAACAACACGACAATTTTCTCAGAAATTCATTCCACTAGTTCGATTTGATCTATCTGTCACGGAAAGTTTACATGGCATTGCTAGATGATGCGTTGTCCTCCTTGTTTCATGCCAAGTTCCAAGGGTCCAGCCCAGTCACGAGGCACTCGCACAAGCACATAATCGAATAAACAGATCTCTCAAAAATGAAACGGAAACATTTCTACACGTAAATCATATCCCATGCCCATCCAGTTTTGATTATTTCTGGAAATTTCACAACAACGCCATCTCCCTGTTCAATTCGCATAAAAAGACACATTCACACTTCATTGTAGGTATGCATTGCAGTGCGATGACTGAGTAAACAGTCAGGAAAGGAAATGAATGCCATAGTCAAGTGCTGTGGTGCTGTTGCAGCTCAGCTTTAACAGAACCGACGTTTAAACATGTAGAAAGGTGTCCCTTTCATTTTGAGTGAACTATTCATCCAATAGGAGGTATCGCGATATGCGGCTTCCCTGTCTAAACCACTCATCAGAGCAGACGGTTCATGCACAGCGCATGCGCCGTGTGCAGTTAATGAGGTGATTGTGGGCAGAATTTCAAAATGGAGGAGTAGCCCATGCTGTTCTGCTATTACATTTGAAATATGTTTAATTGTCAGTGTGTAACTCATAGATACAATTCGGATACTAGAAAAAAGAAAAACTTAGTCATGCTTCCATGGATAAAACGTCAACTTTCATCAATTCCCTTCACCTTTTGAAAATAGAAAAAGAAAATGTATTTGGATGTACTAAAAGACAGACACTGGCCACAGGAAGGAGAAAAAATTTCTATTGCGCATGGGTAGAGCTTGAGCATTGTAAGGAAGCCGCATATCGCGATACCTCCTATTATGATGCGTTTTTTTGATTGAATTCATAATTGAATCTAGATCAAGTTTGCAAATGGAAATTGGTCCTTACCTGTTACGATTTATAAGATAAATTCTGTATATGTCCTAATTTACATAATTACGTTATCAACAGATAGCCCAATTACGATTTTCTATTTCTTGGCCTTAACAGATTTTTAAATTCTACGACATCAATACTTTATCAAGTAATTTGAAGGGTTAGACTTTTCGACTACCCTGTATATAAAATTGAAAAACAAATAGTGCATATGATTTCAGTTTATGTTTATATAAGTGTTTTTTACAGATGCAAACCATGAACTTACGAGGAGGGACCCTAAAAGTGGATTTTCTTTTAAAAATTAAGATTTATTTACATTTTAAAGGCAATTAAATCGAGTCTAATCGATTTTTCCACTTCGTGAAGCATCTCTGGAACTGGTGAAGCGGAATGCTAAGTGCCTCCTTTGAAGCTGTTTTCACCTCCTCCACTGTTCAATCTCTTTTCTTTCAATTTTTTTTTCGTAATAAGAAGAAATCAAGAGCTAGATTTGGTAAATGGGCTGGATGGGGAACGACACTACATCCCTGGGAGGCCAACGGTATTTGGACCGGGTCACAGAGAAAGCTTGCGTACGTTGGAAAACTATGCGGCAACGCGTCTCGTGTTCAAATCCAGCGTCAAAATCCCCTGATAAGAGCTTCAACTCACACTTATAGCTTCTGAGATCTCGTCAATTGTGTGCCACGATCGTCGTTGATTTTTTTCAAATTTTTTCGACATTCTCATCTGTACGACTTGTCGAAGGGTACTAGAATGATGGTTGTCTTCAACGCTCATTTCTCCTTTTTTTGAACCGTGAGAGCTACTCAACAACTTGTATACGACTCAGTGCTTCTTCCTTAAATACCATTTTCCCGAGTCGAAAACAAAATCTCAATCAGATTCGCTGTTCGGTACAGTCAGATATAACGATTTAGTAAGAGGAGCTTCAAAACACTTGAAAGAAACTACAACACGGAACATATATACAACCTTCCACAGCGGCATCCATTTGGCTACTGACTCATGAGAGGTTTAACTACACTCATCTAGAGTAAAACACGTAACTGTGATTAGGAACCAGTCCAGTTTTTTTGGGTTTTTTTTTGTTTTTTTGGTTTCCCCCATCCCCTGTACGTTATGGTCACATGTGAACTTACAGAAGTGATGTAATTGTTTCTTCTTCTATTGAATGGCCTGGAAAAGGGATCGTTAACAAAACTATTCGACCATATTCTACAGACTTCGGCACATTTCTTTTTCAATTGCATATCATCTAATCTCGTTGTATTCCCTGTACGTTCATGGCTATCTACTGTACTTTATGAATACTCAAATTATTACATTTTCATAATTGGAAAGAAATAGTAATATTAAATCATTAGAAAATAAGAAGAGAATGTAGTGGCTAATTGACTGTATAGGAAAGAAAAACCTATTGTCACAAAAATCATCCGAGATATGAAATGGTGGATACGTATTTCGAAGGCTATGCTTCTATTCTCGTTTAACATGTAACATCGCGGTGTTCGGTTAGAAATCTTATATCCGCTATAAGAATAACAATGTTGCACCATTACCCGTGTCTCTCCAGTATCTTCGTGGTCGAATAACACGTACTCTACACATAGTTGATCGGGTATGGGAGGGATTTGATTATCGTGTTGATGTGTAGCCCAGGGTGCGCACATTATGAATAACGCTTCTCAAGCATGGACGGTTACTCTTTCTAATGGCGCAAGTTCCATCCATATAGAGCGAAAAATGGCTATTTTATTCACCCGCAATCAATTATTGTTCATTAGTCAACTTTACAAATAAGTAATGATCTTAACAGCATTACTAGATAACTCCAGCACATGCAACGTAACCTCAGAACTAGTAAAGTTTTCTGGTGCTGCGGATATACTGTTTGTATTGGCGATATACATATGGTAGAGGAAGAATGGCTACTTTATAGTTTTTTTAAAAATCTCGACTAAAATAATAGCTTGCGTGAATTGTTCGTTTCGAACGCAGATAATGGGATTAAGAACAATGTGTTACCATGATTATATTGCGCAAAGAAGAGTAGAGAGAGCAAATCAATCTTACGAAGAAGCAAATGGAAAAAAAAACTGAAACAAATCAAACTGTCAGAGATCAAATGGCTAATGGAAGATGATTAACAAAAAAAATATAAAAAAAAGAACATGATTACGGGAAAAAAAGAAAGTGGAAACAGACGAGCTAATCGAAGTCTGAATTAAGAGAAATCGACTAAGCTGGAAAAGGTCTGTTTAATGGTATCAGATTAAATGTACACATAGCGGATGCTGATAATTTCAGATGAGTTTACTGTTGCATTGTAACAGGCAACATTTGCTAGATCTCTGCAGGAACGTACTAATGCAGTTTTCTGAGAAGCGAGTACTCTAAAAAAGATGTTTTCCGTAAGCCTCAGTTTAAATAGTGAATAGTCTCGCGCTATTTTGAAAACCATTTCGTATATGAAAATGAAAATTAAGCACAGACTGGTTAAACCCTGAAAAAAGCTGACATTTCGGATAGAGACTATCCTTTGTCAAACCAAAAAATAAAAGTGAGCTATTCTTTGTCAAAAGCAAGCAGTTTTATTTTTTACTTTGATAAAGGATAGTCCCTATCCGAAATGTCAGCTTTTTTCAGGGTCTTACCACTCTGAGTTCAATGTTTGTTTTATTCCAGGATATTTTTGTGTCTCGTTCTTCTTTTCTTCTAAAGGGTGTTCTAGAAAGGACGTCGAATTAGAATCAGACAGCACGTTTTTGTTTCGAAGTTCTTATCATTGTTGTTATCCGTTTTCACTACGATTGTGTAAGATTTTTGCCTTACTCCACGAAAAATTACCCCAACGAGTGATCTCATTGCACGGTGACCAAGAATGGGCGGCAAGATCCTGTGATCTTACACCCTGCGATTTCTTCTTATGGGGATTTGTGAAATCACAGATGTAAGCCAACAAATCACGTATAATTCTTGAACCGGAGGGGAAATCCTACGCATGATTGGAAGTATCGGGCCAGACATCTGCGAGAGGGTTATCAGTAATTCCGAGAAATCAGAGACCTTCAATAGAGAAACATGCCATTTCATAATTTTCCCATAGAAAAAATGTAATATGTTGTTAATAGGCGCCCTCTGAACTTCTCCAATGAACAACCAACTCAGTCCATGCATGAATGATGCAAGTAGTAACAACGCGGCAAAGCATTATTGTCGTCACAGTAAAAGCTGTTCTGCAAAAGTAATCAATTAAATTAACGATTTCAATTGTTAGACAATTTCTTACACAATTGAAATTGGAAATCTAATTGGACACGCCCAGTCAAACGTATGTTGTCCAGCGTATAAGTTTTTTCAGTTTAACATTTTTTTAACTTATGTTTTTAATTTTAAAATTATTTTTGGGAAATCTTATATTTAAATTGGAGGGAAGGCCATGGCCTGGTGGGCTTTCACTGAAACACAGCTAAGTTAAGCAACATCGCCCGCCCCGGGGGGGGGGGGGGGGGGGGGGGGGGGGGGGGGTGGAGGTCCGTCCAGAGACCCAACTCGTCGGCCTCAAGCCATATAGGCTCTGGATGGACGTATTGGATTACGAAGAGTTAAAAAAAATGAATACCGCAAAAAACGTTTCAAATTTCAAGCAATTTTATTTTGTGTTGAAAATAATTTTCACAAATACACAAACTCATATATTCCTTATAAAACTTAAATTGCTAAATAAATTTTATAAATATAAGTTTATGTGCATTTATCATGCAGAAATATCCACATAATTCCTATTGTGTATTTTATAATTCCCATATCAGAATCTAAAGATAATAAAAGTTAACTATGTGAAAAACAATGGCGTATATTAAAGACTAGCTGTTTTACCCGGCGTTGCTCGGGCTCTTTTTTGATGAAATGTTGCAATTTCTGTGAGTTAATATCCAGAAAAAGAGCACATGAAGAAAGATTAGAATTTTTTAGAAAGAATTCATGTTTTATATTTTGCTAAAGGGCAGTATTTGGAGACGCCATCCATTGGGAACTTTTTAAAAGAAATCTTTTTGAATTTTGAACATGAATTTTTTCTATTTAAATTGAAAGCTTTTTTCGTTGCTCGGGGTCAAATTCGAAAAATTTTGATTCATCTGAATGTGAATGTACAGCTAAAATGAACACATGAACAAAGTTTAGAATTAATAAACCATAAAGGAATGACATAACCAAGTACCGAAAGGTTAAACTAAACAATTCAACCATATTTTTCAACTGACCTACGTTAACATTGAAAGTTTCTAATAGACCATAATGATACCATTAAACCACGTACCTTGGAACCAATTTGAATTATCATTAACTTTACGTTGTCTTCATAATTACACATCATTGAAAGTTGTTAAATATAAGTACAGCATATTTTAATAGCATTGAAAGTTCCAATGAACCATAATAGTTCCACTAAACCAGATGCTTTTGATCCTATTTCATCTATCAATAATTTGACGTTATATACATTCATGACACATCATTCCAAGTTGTGATAATAGAGAAAAAACCGTAAGGGATAGAGAAAAAAACCCAATTGCAAACTTTTAAATTCTTCAATAAACATTCCTTTACACACAGGTCATTAAATAAATTTAAATGGCCAAGGTAATATTTAGAAACTCTTTCTTGTATGTTTACTTAAAAAAAGATTTTTTCGGTGTCGAAGATTACAAGCAATTAGATGAGCTCTCTAACATCTCCTACTGAATTGTGGAGCAGGCCGATGACGTCACATCGCCAGCTTGCTAACAAAATCATGGCGGACGCCGTTTTTCGCTCACTGTCGTATTTTGCCGTTTTCATCGTAGATTTTTAAGGAATATGATGATTTTTATAGAAAATTATTAATGAAAGTGTGTTATAAATGTCATGAACTAACAAAATTTAAATAAAAAAGAGTACGTGAAAGAAAAATAACTCCGAAAACACTATTCCACATAATAAATTTAAAAATAGTTATTTTAAAATATAACTAAGAGTTATTTTTCTTTCTATAGTTGTCCACAGTGTTTGGCTTGATTCCATTGTATCTAAGAGTATGTGATTTTTAGTGGTTCTTGTGCTTGAAAGTAGCGAATATGTCGTTTTCAAAATTAATGTTAAAATCATGCAGGTTAAAGTTTTCTTTAATTTCAATTATATATGAAAATATATTGTTTATAAGCCCACATTATGAGCTTTAAAATGAGCTATGAATGAAATCTCTGTGAAGTACAGTATCAAAGAGATATACGTTTATAGAAAACTCTAAATCCACCCATTTGGGTGACTTTCGGTGAAAATCATGAACGTTTGGCAGTAAGTGTGCACGAACTAATTAATTTCTGTAAATTTGACTGCGAATATTTTTGTAAGAAATTACGCTAGATGAAATTAATACGGTGCTTGTAGGGAATGTATAAAAAAAAAAGTTTGAACCTTTATAAATGTAGTGTTTGTTAGGCATCTGATTTCACATAGAATGTTCGGTATAACAAAAGTACTTAAAAAACAACATACAAAAATTTTTGTACATTTTTCATTAGAAAATATTTTTACAGTTTCCATAAATTGAATTTTCTCTAATAAGATTTTTTTATTTTTTATAAAAAAAAATATTTTATATTTTTACATTAAAAAAATTTTTAATGATTTTTCGCGATTTTCATAAAATTAATTTTTGTATGTTGGTTTTTAAATAAATACTTTTCTTATATCAAATTTCACATAAAATAAATATTCAATGAATAAATAATCATTAATTACTTAAATATTTAAATGTAGTTCAAATTATAAAAAACAAACTTCCGAAAAATTCAATTTTTAGTTCCAAATGTGATCATAATCCCCTGTAATAAATCAAGGTTTTAATTTTTAAATTATCTACTTTCCATTATCAATTTAAAAA
>JAHWFO010117773.1:0-16160 GCA_023313115.1 Rhysida immarginata | reverse complement strand
GCAAAGAGCAACCTCTCCACCAGGCAGTCGCCCACACAAACACGCTCATCGCCTCGGCTGCCCCTGTCTATCCAGTCCATAAAGATAATGAACAAGATGGGCGACAGTACGCACCCTTGGCGGAGTCCAACACCCACGGTGAACGGTCTTGACTTAATGCCATTTATCCGGACACACATCTCAGAGCTTTCGTACAGAGACATGATAGCAACCAGTAATTGCCCATCCACTCCATACTCTTGCAACACTTGCCAGAGCTTCTCCCGAGGAACCCTGTTATATGCTTTTTCGAGGTCCACAAAGCAAGCGTAGACCTCTTTTGCATACTCCCAGGATTTCTCAAAGATTTGCCTTAGAGCAAAGATGTGATCCGTCGTGCTTCGGCCAGGTCGGAAACCACACTGCTCCCCCGACAGTTTGGAGTCGACTATTTCCCGACTTCTCTTCTCCAGACACTTAGCGTACACTTTCCCAGGAATGCTGAGCAAAGAGATGCCTCGATAGTTGTTGCAATCTCTCTGATCTCCCTTTTTGAAGATAGGGATCACAATTCCTGTCTGCCATTGCTTAGGGGCCTGTCCAGATATCCAAGCAACCTGACACACTCGGATCAGCCACAGGATACCATCCTGATTTAAGGCCTTTAACATCTCGGACCGGATTTCATCATCACCTGCAGCTTTGCCAGTCTTCAGGGACTTAATTGCCCATCTGACTTCTGTTTCAGTGATACTACCGTGACTATTCTCCGCTCCAAGGTGCACCTCGTATGCCTCAGTTGTTGTTGTCACCGGATTAAGAAGAGATGCAAAGTATTCCTTCCACCTATGCAATACGCTCTCCTCCGTTTTCAGAAGCCTCCCATCTGAACTCTTAATAGTTTGTGATGAAAGAGACTTCTTTCCACGGAGGCGGCGCACGGTCTGCCAGAACACCTTGTTTGCCGAACCATAGTCTGCCTCCAATTTCTCCCCGAACTTCTCCCAGGCCTTGGCTTTAGCTGTTGATACTGTCTTTGCTGCTGCTTTTCGCGCCTCAGTGTACCGCACTCGACTCGAAGTTGACTTATTTGCAAGCCATAGCAAATAAGCTTCCTTCTTTGCCTTGACAGCTTCTTGGACTTCACCGTTCCACCATGCAGTCCTTTTCTCACCGCCCTGCGCCACACTCAGCCGCTTACGACCACAGCACAATGCAGCCGAAGTAATCACTGCAGTTTTAAACAACTGCATAAAAAGGCATAAGGTAACGTAATTTAAATCTTACTGGCTTTACTCTTAGCCTTTTCCTTACAACTAACTTCATCCATGGGCGCCGCCATCTTCTTTCAGCCTTCCTCAGCATTTGTAAGCACCTCTTTGATATGCTTAGATTGCTGTGATTTGGCTGAAGCAAATGTGACGTCACAACTTGCTCAGCTAAAGCTCAGCATAGCATAAAGAAATGTCTTTGCTGAGCTTGGCTGAAAGCGGCTGAGCTGCTGAGGTAAAACGGAATGTGCGGAATATATCTCCATCGTGAGTGCAAGTAAATTTGTGCTGTTTTTATAATATTAATTGATGGAGAAAATTTTTTAGCAAGTATTGTGGAGCGGAAAACGTGCAGAAATTCCAATCGTCACGTAATGGAGGGGGTCGACTATAACAGCCGATTAACTCATGTCCCAGACGATGCAGATCAGTGGCGCTTTTTTTATTTCACTAAAATAGCATTGAATCAGTTACGAACTTCGCTTCCCGTTCTCCCTCTTCCCTGATAAGATGTTCTCCATGGTTTCAATGCTAAATGCGTGCGAGAGCGATTTCCCCAATCTACCGTCGGATGTCCTTCTTTCTCTAAAAAATGTAAAACCATTTTGATCAACGGAAAAGCATCGATGTTTGCGAGGCTTTTCAAATTCCATGAGGCTTCAAATAAAACATAAGTTTCACATATTGCTTCCATTGAGCACAGAGCTAACTAATGCAACTTGTTCATTTTGATAGTTTCAAAGCTTTTCGAGAAATAGGCTGTTAATGTACTCTGTTTTCCGTGTTAATGTCGCCCATGATAAAACGGCCAGGGCCAGTCAGCTGTTATCAATAATATAGACGTCTCTCGAAAAAACTAGCATAAAGGCTCAATTTTATAATAGAGATTTTATCATAATAAATTTACTTGATTTTGATGTCTTTGTTTATTGAGTTGAGGCAAGAACAAATGAAGGGGGTGGGTCTTCCTTCATCTGTTGTGGTTTATTGGGTTGAGGTTTCCATCGCTAATAATTTATACATAGCTCATTTAAATTTCGTAATTTCAATTTGTAATAAAATACCTTTTCTTGTTATAACTGTAGTCCACTTGTTTTTTTAAATTTTAATCCGATGGGAAACCATGAAAACTTGTTTTTAATATACATGCATGTTTTGCGTTAGAAGTGCACTCTGGAACGTGGCAATAACTCATTTTGTTAAATTTCGCGGTAAAAACGAAATCTAAGAAAGATTTTTATTTTTTGTAGCTTAAATACATTTATACACGTGTAGCATTTTTTTTTCGCTGTGGATACGGTCACGGCGCCGTGACTTGTCACCGTTCACGATGGTCGAAAAAGGGAAGTGACGTGTGAAAGACAGAGCATGCGCAAAGAACGTAAAACAGGAAGAAGTGACCGTTCGGGGGAAAACATGTAACGCGTGTGACGTCATGTTCACGTCATAAATCAGTGGCGGACTCTAACGGGTAGCAGGTATCAATAAATTCCTACATGCATTCTCAATGATAAAAGTTATATTTTGATAATTTTTTACAATTAAACAAATTTTTTAAAAATTGTGATAAAATCATATTTAAATTGTTTGGTATTCAACCTCTTATTGTAAAAATTCTCATTTAACCTGGACAAAATAAAATATGTATAAAAAATCATTTTATTGTGCTTTTTAATTTTCATATTGCTCACTGGATAACTTCATCATAAAACAATTGAAATAAAATAATTAATACATATTTGCTTATAATAAACTGCGCAATACTTTTACATAATATCGTATTAATTTATTATAATAATAAATGATAATTTTTTAACAATTTATGATTGTTAAATTTTTAAAATTCATGTAAAAAGTTAATACACATAGATGAAATTAAATTATAAATAATATATAATTTTATATACAATTATTTATTATATTCAAAGAAATAATGAATTACTAAAAGGAAGTTTAAATTTGTAATATTTTTATTTGAAATAATTTTAGATATTTTTTAATAATAATTTCACTCTTATAATTTGTAAATTTAAGTGAATGTATGACATAATAGCAAACTTATATATAAAAGTACCTAAAATAAATTACAAAATAAAATTTCATTCAAATATACTTTTTTATTTATACACTACTGTTTATAAAAATCGCAACACCCTGATGGAATAGCCCAATCTGCATTAAATTTGGAGCATTTGCATATCATGGTTCAGCAAAGAAACCATTAGATTTTCAGATCAATACAATGCGTTTTATTGTCACATTAGTATCGGGTGAAACCACCGTGGGATGCAATTACAGCCTCTAAACGTCGTGGCATTGAGTCAAACAAGCTCTGAATAAGGGCCTGGGGAATGTCCTGCCATGCTCTGTCTACACGGGTATACAGTTCATCCACAGTTGCTGCTGCAGGAGTCTGACGAGCCAATCGATGAGCAACCCTGTCCCACACATGTTCGATTGGGGACATGTCTGGTGAACGAGCAGGCCAGGGGAACAAGGGCGTCTGATGTGCTTGGAAAAAGGCGAGGACATTTCTGGCCACATGCGGTCGGGCATTGTCCTGTTGGAATACAGCGCCTGGAAGGTTCTGCAGGAAGGGGATGACCTCGGGTTGCACAACTTCCCTGATGTACCGGTCACTGTTCAGATTGCCATGGATTCTGATCAGACGGGAACGGCCATGGTAACTGATTGCACCCCACACCATCACCCCTGGCGTTTGTCCTGAATGACGCTGCAGGATGCATTCTGGAAGGTCGCGCTCGCCACGATGTCTTCTGACTCGTATCCTGCCGTCACGGTGCTGCAAGTTAAACCTTGACTCATCCGAAAACACAACTTGTTGCCATTCAGCTTGCCACTGTTGGTGTTGATGGGCCCATTGCAACCTGAGGCGCCGGTGGTTTTGAGTCAAAGGAATCCGCAACAATGGTACTCGTGCCATCAATCCTCTGGAAATCAAACGGCGTCGTACAGTGCTAGCAGACATTGTCCTGCCTACTGTAGCACCCCACTGTTGTGCTAACACTGTGGAAGTGGCTGTACGATCTGCTACACACATGCGATAGAGGTGTCTGTCATCTCGCGGTGTCGTCGTGCTGGGTCTTCCTGAGCCTGGTCTTCGGTGTGCCCTGTTCTCTTTGCTCCACTGCCTCCATGCACGCATAATTGTCGTTGCATTACGTCCTACACGAGCAGCAATGTCACGATACGACCATCCCGCTTCACGCAGACCAATTATGCGTCCTCTTTCAAAGTCTGTCAGCTGTTGATATGGTACCCTTCGTCGTCGTCGAGGCATGATGTTCTCTCAAGCATTTACTCTGAAAATTTAATCATTTATACTCTGACCCATTGTATGCAAATATTGCAAATTGCATATGGATTAGACCATTCCATCAGGGTGTTGCGATTTTTATAAACAGTAGTGTATGTCTATATATTTCTCCCTGCTATCTTTTAATTATCCTTTTTAAAAATCCTTCAAAGACCCATTTTCCAATAATAATAATAATAATAATAATAATAATAATAATAATAATAATAATAATAATAATAATCAAGGCCATCAATGCTTATGCCACGCCAATACTCTCCTACTTCTTTGGAGTCACATAATGGACACACACAGATCTTGAGGGACTTGAAAGGAAACAACGTAAACTGCTTACAAAGCACAGAAAGCACCATCCACACGCAGCTATTGAAAGACTCACTCTGCCTCGTTCAGAGGGAGGCAGAGGTCTTATTGACATAACAGATCTACACCAGAAACAGACTCAGTCACTCAGAGAATTCTTTTACTCTAAACAACACACAAGACCATTACACAAAGCAGTCTGCATGGCTGATACAAAATACGCACCTCTGAATCTGAACAGCATGCGGAACACACAGAATGCACTAAACTTCAATCATGGCTCGGAAAGCAACTCCACGGTAGACATCCTTCTGACCTCAACCAGCCACACGTCGACAAAAAAGCGTCGAACTTTTGGTTGAGTGAAGGGAGTCTCTTTGGGGAAACTGAAGGAACCATGATTGCCATACAAGTCCAGGTTATTATCACTAAAAGCTACAGAAAACATATTAAAGATTCGACTGACGGGTCTTGCAGGAAATGCCAAATCGCAGAGGAAACCATCCAACACGTCATATCCAGTTGCAAAATACTCACGCAGATAGATTATTTACACAGACATAACCAGGTAGCCAACATCATACATCAACATCTAGCTAAGATACACAAGCTAAGGGACATTCACACTCCTTACTATAAATATATCCCCGACACTGTCTTAGAGAACACCACACACAAACTATATTTTGACAGAGCTATAATCACTGACAAAACTATCCCTCATAACAGACCAGACATTACACTAGTAGATAAGCAAAACAAAGTGACTTACATAATTGATATCTCCATCCCCAACACACACAATTTACAAAAGACATACACTGACAAAATCACTAAATATATACGGATCTTGCACACGAAATAAAACGCCTTTGGGGAATTAACAGAGTACAGGGTTGTGCATAACCTTTTGCTAGGGGTCTGGAAAATAAACAAAACTAAGTGGAATGTTCTGCAGTTGATAATCAAAAAGTACGTTTATTTCTGCTTTTATCACATCAATATTTAGTGTGGCCACCACCTGCTTCTCGAACAGCACGCATCCGTTTCGGGTAGGAGCGGAGGAGTGTCTCAAACAGAGCAGTATCGTACTCCATGTCCTTCAGCACAAATGTCAGGTGTCCCATTAGAAGGTCTCGAGAATACCGATTTTCACCACGTTCTTGAATCATTAAAGATCCCCAGCGTCTTTTAACACGACTCCAAAATGTTCAGCAACGTTTAGGTCAGGGGATGCTAAATAAAAGACGCACCTGCTTCCATTGCCTCTCGATATGCATTTGCACGAACTCTATCCATGAAACGCTGCTCTTCACTGTCATTTATTAAACCAGCCATATTTGTTTGATACCAATAGACGCACAATGAACTACTCTCTGCCGAAGCGTCATAAGAGTGTGCTACAACGCTGCGGTTTAAGTCGCAGCCCCCTAGCAAAAGGTTATGCACAACCCCGTATACATTGTTCCTGTCGTTCTTATTCCACACTCGCTACACAAAAGCCTGTCAACACTAAATTTAAACCCACACTTATACAAAACCTTACAGAAAGCCACAATTCTAAACACCTGTCACATAGTAAGGAAATTCCTATACCCAAACATCAATACTCCCACGAGTGCATAGCTTTCCCTCCCTCGCATTTGAGTCCCTTGGGCTTGGCCCTCTTTTGGGTCCGCCTCTGGGATTGGCTTCCGGACTTGATCCGAGTTTGGCTTCCCCAAACAATGACAATAATAATAATAATAATGTAACAACAGCAGGGAGAGAACGGACAGCTATGTTCAGCTGAGAGATCAAACCCCCATGTTGTCCCCCAACAGGCAATAGGCCCAAAGCGGGGTTAATGAAAATACATATAAAAATAACAAATAAGTAAAACTGGTTAAATAAAGTTAAAAACTGAATTAACAAAGACCTAAGTAATAAAGTTAACTATGAAATTATCAACCAGATCACAAAAGACACAGGTTACAGACAGACTAATAAAAATTACACGAAAACGATCAATAACTAATAATAATGATAATAATAACAAGAAAAAAAGGAAGAAAAAAAAACTAAAAAACGAAACAGCAAAAGCTTTAGTCGAACAGATATAAGCGCTTACCCTTCAAAACGCCAAGGTTAGTTTCTGCAAAATTATTCGTGAAATTTTTTATGATCTTGTACGTTGGGTCTAATTCACGCAAATTAGTCCTCCATTTAAAAGGCTGACTAAAAACATAACCTTTACGGGTTGATCTTACATCATGAAAGTCGAAACCATCAAGGATAACAGGAACCTTCAACCTCTCATAATAGAGATTAATTAATATGTTAAACAGGGAGCGCTTAATAATTACATCAATATTAAATACATTGTTAATGTCATACAATAAATCATTATTTATTTTGCATCTGCTAAAAATGAAATTTTTAAAACTTAAGAATTTACGCTGCAAAAAAGCAAGCATTTGCTTGTTACCGCCGAACCACACCCAGTTACAATACAATAATTTAGGAATTACAAAAGTCTTGAATAGCGTAATAAAAATTCTGTAATCATTGAAAAAATGGGTGAGACGTTTTATGAGTCCCACGCGACGAGAAATATCGCGATTGAGTAGCTCAAGATGGCTCCGAAAGGAACAATTGTCTGCGAACATCACTCCCAGATCTTTTAGCACACTCTTTCTTGTAAGAATGCCCTCCTCAGTTCGATAATCGAAAAAAAACGGAGCTGTTTTCCGAGTAAAAGAAACGGTGAAAGACTTTCGTGTATTTAAGTCGAGACCATTATTTCGGGCCCAGTCCGAGACCGCTGTAAGGCTATGTTGCAGCAGCTCGCAATCAGACCATGAATCAATAGCACTGAAGATCTTAAGATCATCTGCATAGAGCAGTATTTTAATAGGTAAATGTTCGAGGGCATAAGGAAGATCAGCAACAAAGATATTAAAAAGCAGTGGACCCAGAGGAGATCCCTGTGGGACACCACTTTTAATTGAGTACGCAGGCCTATTAGAGTTTTGATGTCTTAAAATAAAACTTCTACCTAGCAGCATCGAATGAAACCATTGTATGATAGAACCCGGCAGCTTAATATAACGCAACTTAATTAAAAGCAGATCGAGATTAACGCTGTCAAATGCTTTAGCGAAATCTAGAAATAAGGTGTCAACCTGCGCCCTGCAATCAACGTTACGAACGATAAAATGTAGAAAAGAGGCCAAGTTCGTTTGTGTAGAACGGTTAGTACGAAAGCCATGTTGGACATGAGGTAGATATGGATCGATATACATAGTTAACTGCTCAGCCAACAACGTTTCAAGCAGTTTTGCTGGGAAGGAAATCAAAGTGATTGGTCTATAGACCTTCCGTGTTCTTTCGTCACTTTGTTTTGGAATTGGTTGAATTACCACCTGTCTCCACTCATCTGGATAACTTCCATTTTCCAGAGATGAGTTGAACAAGTGCACCAAAGGACGAATAAGAGCTGTAATACAGTCCTTAAAGATAAAGTCCGGGACATTTGCTATGATACATGATTTAGCGGCAGACAGCTTCATAGCTTTATCCAAGATTAGTTTGGCCGAAAAAGGCTGCCAATTGAAAGGAGTCTCGATCCCGCTCCAGCACTCTTCGAGCAAAGATGAATTCGGTTTCAGCGGAACGTCGTTGCTCATTGTAGTTGCAAAAGTGCTAGCAATCTCATCCTGTTCATTCTTGTCAATAGTCACGGGCTTTATTTTACTCGAATTTAACAATTTTTTAATGACATTCCAAAAGCCTTTAGGATGAAGTTGCAGTTGGGCGCCCAATGAACCGAAATACATACGTTTGTCATACTTCCAGTTAGCTTTGAAATTGCTTCTGATCGCAGAAAACCTTTCATAGTCATCAAGTGACTTAGTGCGCTTGTAAGTCTTATGTAGCGCTTGTTTTGACCTCCATAAAAGTTTGGTGTCATGCGAGACCCAATCCGGAAAACGTTTGGACGATTTCGAAAGATGGACGGAATCCCTTCTGTGATTATTTAGAACGCGCCTAGGAATAAATTTATCGACGGCCAAGCGAACTACACTACTAATATTTCTCCAGATATCGTTGACACTAGTAGTCGAATAAACATTATGCCAATCATAATTAGACAAAAAATTATAAAGGCCGTTATAGTCCCCTCGATTTAGAAGAAATATCGGACCCGATGGTATCGAGTCCATGGTGAGATAGGTATCAATAGAGATTAAAAGTGGCGGATGGTAGGTGTCCGGCTGGACCATAAACGCCTCGGCTTCATTAACTTTCGTCGCAATATTCGCGAACACTTTGTCGAGGTTATCCCCACGCGAATTTTCAACGTAGTTCGAATTCGTGAGGTCCACCTCGCATGCCCAACACTCAGTTAGTATTTTGCGTCTCTTAGCATACGAGTCCTTGTCTGAGTAGTCTCTAAGGTCGGAATAATTAAAGTCCCCTAGAATGATGAAATCCGTATCCTGAGAAGTAATAAAATCGGATAGTTCTTCAAGGAATATCTCATAATGTCGTGTTGGTAATAGAGGGGGAATATAGATATTTAGAATGCACAGTTTACTGTTCTTACGGGTACGACTCGATTTGATAACCACAACTCCAACAACATCAATCTCCATAATGGAAGTACTAAACACACACTCCGATGATTTAATCAAATTTGGAGCCGCAATGATAACTCCACCACCCCGCCGTGGCCCACAACGATCGCTCCTATAAACTCTAAAATTGTCTCCAAAGAGCATATAATTAGTGATGGAACAATTTAACCAAGTTTCAGATAAACAAAAAATGTTATTGTTGTTCTGGTTAACAAAATCGAATATCTGAGAGATCTTAGTTCTCAACCCACGTACGTTCTGATAGTAAATCTTATTCATCATCATGATCGTGTTGAGCGCCCTCCTCCGGAAGCATAGAGTGAATTTGGTTGTCGAAAATCTTACCGTAAAATTGAGATATTAAAGTACCGGAAGGCCACACTGAAGAAACAAATAAAGCCACACTGAAGAAACAAATAATAATAATAATAATAATAATAATAATAATAATAATAATAATAATAAGTGACTTTTATTTTAAGTGCCATACAGGGTGGTGCATTAAAGTACAGACATGGAAATGTTTCGAAAATAAAGCATTGTACGGAAATCTTTGCCGAGACCAAAAAATATTATTTTTAATGGGAAAATCTTTCTGTTCTAAAATCCCCCCCCCCCCCCCCCCCAATGGATGGAGGAGGTGGCAACTTTGATATCTTAAATAGGAACCCCTATTTTAATGGTATTTTCAGATTGTATACTACATTTGAGAAATGTTTTATTTTTGGTGCTTTTTCAATTGATCCAACCGTTTAGGAGATAGAGGCACTGGTTCTAAACTTTACTTTTAAAGGTTTTGAACCCAATGATAACTGGTCATTTTTATCGGAAAATAAAAAAAGTTCTCAAGTTTAAATCTACTTCTATTTTTTCAATGTCCTGAAGATTATTTATAATCAAAATCTACCTTTTTTCCTTTTTACAATAAAAATCTCAAATTGTGTTACGTTTTGAGAATGAATTTCTTCATTTTTTTTTGTATTATCCGGACTCGGGTAAAGAAAAACTATTCCAAAGCAAAAAAATAAATATAATAAATATGTTTATTCGAAAATTGAGAATCAAATATATACCGTATTTTAAATTTACTTGTCATTTATATACCTGAACTATATCTTAGGTTAACAAAAAATATTTGTGTAAAAAAGCCAAATTGATGTAAATTTTCTCGCGAAAGATTTAATATAATAATTTTTTTGTCGCCTGGAAAATATGCTACATTATTACTACAGCTTAGATAAAAATAAATTCCAAAATTTACTTTTTAATTCCAATAAATATTCTGATAATAAATTTTTATTGTTACATTTCGCTTTCATTGCAATGTAATATTTTTTTTAATGATACCTGCTACGCGTGCGATGGCGCTACAATTCTGATCGTCCTGCAGGCGTTACATTAAGATCAAAGGTTCCGACGCCACGGTCATTTCTTCCTGTTTTACGTTCTTTGGCATGCGCTTTGCGCAGCGGATGATTAGTGATGGGTGGAACGCTCGCGCTACCCCCATGTCACGCTGTGTCATACTTTTCATACCCCCCCTCCTCTCCCCAAAGCACGTGATGTATTTCTTGAACGTCCCCTTACTCCTCCAAAATTCATTATTCTAGGCGTTGCAGAACCTGAGTTATTAACTTGTTGATCTTGGTGGTGGCATTTTTATTTCTGTTCATATCTCAGTTAGCGTTCAAATTCGGACCCACATTGTATTAAACCCTATTCAGAATCACCCTGTATAACTGTACACATTTTGGGATAAATATAAACGTATATGAATAAAAGCATAAGATGAGAAACAAAACTCTTAACTCTCAACCCAACGCTAAACAATGTTCTAAAGAAGAATTAACTGACAAACACCTAACATTTCCTTGGAATAACGAACAAACCAATTTGCTAACAGCAATTTCACAGGCAGATTTGTTTGTTCCCAAATTTGTTTGTAACACTTGCAATGTCTCATAAAGCTATCCCAATTGCATGTAAAAAGACAGGAATTCTCCTATATGTTGCATATTGTCACAAACGCATTTGCCAAATCTGTGGTCTTTATTTCCCTTCTGTCAAGCGCATGCAACTGCACAAAGAAGTTCATGGTAAGACCTCTAATTTCAATGCATCTACTACAACACTTGCAGTCGTAGATAATATTATCTGCAAACAAGGAGAGATAGATTTGCTTTTCATCTATTGAAGATGATGATGATTTTTGTGTAACTTAGCGAATTTGATATTTCTGACGTGTTCGTTCCTGAAGCAACCTCAAAAATTACGTCTGTAGTAATTAAAGATTTGGAGACGGTGGGCTACCTGACCATAGATTAAAGATGTGTACGTATTTCAAGAAATGGGATGTTTTTCCCTTATTTTATTTATTACCTCGATACATCTTGGTTAATGGAATTTAATTTTCATTTTTCGTTCAGGATGACATATGACCGAGGGCGGGGGAGGGTTTACAAAAATATGACATGTGCTGACACCCAACGCTAAGCGGGGTATAAAATTATTAGGAAAAAGGAAGACGTAATTTGTGGACGATCGAGGCCTTCGAGATTAACAAAGCCTGAGTATGCTGCTCCGTTTCAAAGCCAAAATGCGTGCGAGAGCGATTTCCCCAATCTGCCGCCAGATGTCTTTCTTTCTCTATAAAATCTCTGTAAAACCATGTTGATCAACGGAAAAACATCGATGTTTGCGAGGCCTTTGCAAATTCAGTGAGGCTTCAAATAAAACATAGGTTTCACATGTTGCTTCCATTAAGCACAGAGCTAACTAATGTAACTTGTTCATTTTGATAGTTTCAAAACTTTTCGAGAAATAGGCTGTTAATGCACTGTGTTACCCGTGTTAAAACGGCCAGGCCAGTTAGCTGTTATCAATAATATAAACGTCTCTCAAAAAAGACTAGCATAAAGTCTCAATAGAGATTTTATCATAATGAATTTACTTCATTTTGATGTCTTTGTTTATTGGGTTGAGGCAAGAAAAAATGAAGGGGGAGGGGTTTCTTTCTTCATCTGTTGTGGTTTATTGGGTTGAGGATTACATACGTAGCTAATTTTTATTTCGTAATTTCAGTTTGTAATAAAATACCTTTTCTTGAGATGACTGTAGTTTACTTATATTTTAAATTTTAATCCGATGAGAAAAGCTGAGAAAAGCTTGAATTTGTTTTTATTTAATCCGATGGAAAACCATGAAAACTTGTTTTTAATATATGTTTTGCGTTAGAAGTGCACTTTGGAACGTGGCAATAACTCATTTTGTTAAATTTCGCGGTAAAAACGAAATCTAAGAAAGATTTGTATTTTTTACACGTGTAGCATTTTTTTTACACAGTAGTAATTTATTTTAAAAATATTTACATAGCTGTATTTTTTTTATTAATTGATTTATATATGAAATAATGAATTTTAAATTGCCATCTGATGGGAAACCATGAAAACGCCGAAAGAAAATACGTTATTCAGCTGTAGAGCATTTTTTGACACAGTAGTACTTTATTAAAAAAAATTTACATAATATTTTTTATTTATTTATTTTTGAAATTATCATGAATTTAAATTGTCATCTGACGGGGAATAAAAATTCATTTATACAGCTGTACAGAATTTTTTTCATAAGTGATGGTTAATTTAAGACATTTGCTTAGCGGTATTTTTTTTATTTATTTATTTTTGAATTTATCATAGTTACAAAAGCAGATGTAATACAATTGAAATTTGTTTTATATGTCTGCTTGTTTATAGAGAAAGAAGGACACCTAGTGATGAAATTTCGAAATCGTTCACGCACGCACTTTTCAGCAGCAGGCCTCGTGGACGACCACGGCCTCCCTCTGCTATCTCGTAGGCCGTGGGACGACCATAGCCTAATAATACAAAGTTTGTACACTCGGGGGTTTCCTTTGATTCCTGATTTCCATCTGCGCATGCCCAACCACCTAGCGGACGGCCCCACAATAACGTTTGAATTAGATCGCGTGTATTTATCAAGAAACTTCGCTTTGACTTTCCAATCACAATATATTACGGCTTCTTCTTTTTCTTTCTTATATATAAGCAAGCTATAAACTAATTCTTTTTCGGATGTTTAAATATTTTGCCGTTAAACGAAACATTAACGCAGTTAAAATAAATATCTCGGATCGCTTACGACCACTCGAAGCGAACCATAGCCAACTGACAAAGCGTTTTCCCATTGGTTAGAGAATTTTGACGTCATAACGATGCGTGTGTTAGCAGTAAGTTCCGGGGCCATCCGTTAGGTTCGCTGCTTGTACGAAGAGCAGAAATCGGCACGTTTTTTACTATGGGATTCGACGGGAGTGTACCAGTGTTGCCAAGTTGGTAGATTTTCTACTACATGTGGTAGGAAAATAAATGAAAAGTAGATTTGTAGTAGAAAAACAACTCGTGGTAGATTAGTGGTAGATTAATAAGATTGAACGATTGAAAGTTGGGCCCTGCGATGCATCGCCACGTTATGAGTGTTTCACGCCAGACAGGCAACGGCCAATCAGAGACAGGCAACGGCCAATCAGAGACAGGCAACGGCCAATCAGAGACAGGCAATGGCCAATCAGAGACAGGCAACGGCTAATCAGAGACAGGCAACGGCCAATCAGAAGCGAGCGCACGGCCGATAGCTGATAGGAGATTTCTTGGGATATATAAGCAGGGGTCTGATATCAAGCGTGGCATCTTGAAGAATTCAGCCCTGATTCAGCCAGCTCTAGACTAATACTGACACCAACGGTTCGGACCCAACGTTGCTGGTACGAGAATGGGAAAAACCACACCAAAGAGGACCTCTACAAAGAAGCCGGACCCTTACAGAAAACAGAAATACAAGACAGCTTGGAATACAGAAGAAAAATTTAAACGTAAGTAGAAAAATAATATACACGCTATACAATTTTGATGGGACGATAGTACTTTTTCACTATCGTTAGTGCTATCGATTGCAGATTTTAATAACGATTGCTTAATCAAAAATACTGATCAAGTTATATTGAATTTCTAGAATGGATAGCACCACATCCCTCTGATGAATATAAGGCGTTTTGTAAGTATTGCAAGTGTTCACTTGCAGCACACCGTGCTAATTTAGAAGACCACCTGAAATCAAAGAAACATTTGGATAGGGTTCAGCTTGAGAAAGCAGCACTAGGCTGCAAAACTCTTACCTTCCAAGCAAAGAAATCACTTTCTAATACTAAAAAAGTTACAGAAATGAAATTAGCTGTATTCATTGCTGAACATACTTCCATTAAGGCTATTGATCATTTGTCAGAATTGTTGCCAACTCTTGATCCTGACTCTAACGTATTGTCAGATATTAAAATGCACAGGACTAAGTGCACAATGATTATTAAAAATGTCTTATCACCAGCTCTACTTGATGACTTACTTGAAGATGTTCGCGGTAACTATTTTTCTTTAATAGTCGATGAGAGTACTGATTTAACCGCAATGAAAATTTTATGCGTTATGATTAAATATTATTCATCTAAATCCCAAGAAGTAATCACCACATTTTACAGACTCATTAAAGTTAAGGATGCTTCTGCAGAATCACTGTATAATTCTTTGGCGAATACTTTGAAACAGGATGGGATTGATATAAAGTACTTGGTTGGGGTAGGATTAGATGGGGCAAATGTTATGATAGGAAAACATAATTCATTAGCATCAATGTTACGAGCTGTTGTTCCAGATATTATTATACTGAGATGTGTTTGCCACAGCCTACATCTCAGTGCTGAAAAAGCGTGTGA
Source organism: Rhysida immarginata (assembly GCA_023313115.1). Classification (NCBI taxonomy): domain Eukaryota; kingdom Metazoa; phylum Arthropoda; class Chilopoda; order Scolopendromorpha; family Scolopendridae; genus Rhysida; species Rhysida immarginata. The sequence continues at coordinate 869 of JAHWFO010117773.1, read as the reverse complement.
AATGTTACCAAAACAGTTAGAATATATAGTAAGAGAAGCACATAACTTTTTTAGTCACAGCCCAAAGCGAATAAATGAGTACAAGAATTTGTTTACTACCATCAACAACAAAATTCCTAACAAGATTCCAAAATTGAGTGGCACTAGATGGCTTGCACGGTGTGAAGCTGTAAGCGTGGTTTTAGATCAATGGGACGAGCTTGTTCTATTGTTTCAAGTGTCGTCCAATCAAGATAAAAATTTCACAGCTGATCAACTGCTGAAGATAATGATCGTTCCTGCTTACCGAGCATGCTTGACTTTTCTAAAATTTGTTTTGAAAAAGGTATGTAACGTAAATCTTCTTTTTCAAGCTGACGATACTGATTACAGCCTGTTATATGAAGATCTTTTGTTATTTTATAAAGATCTGTTGAAAATGGTGGTTTTACCATCCAAACTGGAAGGTCTGTCAGACAAGGCTTTGATGAGTTTTGATTTTCAAAATTATTTGATGCATTCTTCATGCATTCTTCTTCATGAGTATTTTGGATATGACTTTGAGTTAATAAGCAAAAAACTTCCACTCCATGAAAGTTCCGATGTCCGGGAACGATGTAAGCTATTCTTAATAACTTTGTGTAAAGAAGTACATAACAGACTTCCCAACAATCTGTATTTGTTAGAACAAGGAAATGTTTTTCATCCCAAAACGGCAACCTCTCAAAACAAACCAAAAGTAGCACCAATTGTCACAGAATTGCTTCACCGTTTCCGGTGTGTGCTTGACGACATTGATAGTGAATGGAAAGCACTTTCAAACAAACGGTGGCAATTCACATCTTCAACGGCAGATTTTTGGACTGAGGTTGGCAAAGATAAAGATGCAG
>JAHWFO010117770.1:0-32198 GCA_023313115.1 Rhysida immarginata | reverse complement strand
ACAAAAGGTATATGTTAAATTCATGAATTATATTCAATATAATTTAACATATACCTTTTGTATAATAAATTTTATTAATTGAAATCAATTAAAATTATATTGGGATGTTATTTTTTTATTATTTTTTTATTTTCATTTTTTGTTTTTATTATTTGTTATATTTTTATATCAATATGGCAAGATCAGTTAATCAATCAATCAATTAATTAATAACATTTTACATATTGCATATCTGTGTGCAAGTAACAATGTAAATGTAAACGCACTGGCAATGATTGTTTATTGCAATCCATGCAATAAAAATAATAACACATGACAAAAAGTTAAAAGTGATAGTTTAAGAATCTCCTTCCAAAAACCAAGTTTATGACAAACGTCAAGACTACCCAATATGACAATTTGACAGAATAAATAAAAGTTCAAGTATTTAGGAGAATTTAACAAAACGGATCAGAGAAAAAAGCTTTTAAAGCAAGAGTCAGTAAGATGAAATCGGCCCATTTCCTCACCAAAGATATCTATAAGAAGTCAATATCATTCAACACTAAACTTTGGCACTAAACAACAGTAATACGCCCAGAAGCACTTTATACAGCTAAGTGTCTGACCCTGATCAAAATAATGTTAACTCAAGAACTGAAAGTAGCTGAAAGAAAGTCAATATTTAAAGTACGTCACAACAATGAAATATACACACATACTGAAAACATTACTGATACTGTACCATTAGGAAAAGGAGAATAGTTTTTTTTGAAAATCTTGAAAGAATAAACCCCAATAGGTTCACAGGAAAAATTTTCAACTATATGTCAAAATTGAAAATAGCCAATACTTGGATAAATGAAACACAAAGGACATAGAAGAATTACAAATTTCACAAGCAGACATATAAAAACGTACACCACATGAAACCAGGTTGGTACAATCAAAAGGATTTCGGGAAAAAGTGAAGAATTAAAACTGCGCATTTTGGACTCAGGAAAGGAATAATAATGAGTTGAAAAGAACGTAGTCCATTGCGGGTTATTCACAACACAACAACAACGACGACAAAATAAACCTCATTTGTCAAATGAATTTGAAGTAATGATCATCATTGAAGAAGGAACTGAAAATTATTATATATGTCCTGAAAATTGTAATTTGAATCCTGAAAACAATGAACGGTTTGATCAACAGTTTCCAGATTTCTCTCGGTTCCTTAAGCCTTGGATCTAACAATTTCTTTTACATCCTTCAACGATATGTGGTAGTGCATTTAAAAAAAAGGGACTGAATAAGCATTCATTCCTTCGCAGCAAACTGCGCTTCACCAGTCAGCCTCGTTTTCGATCAAGCATGAGCGCAGCCATAATCTCACGCTTTCTCGTTTGAAAAAGGCCCATTATACAATGGAGGACCGCAAATCCGGAATGCTCGGGACTAGAAACCTTCTGGATTCGTGGTTTTCCAGATATACTTAGTGCACATGTGATATTTAATTAAATAGTTTCTGACAATGGTTATTTTAAATTTAAAATAAAAGTTTTCACACTAATACAATAAAAGCAATTATTATAATCCAGATTTGTGGTTTCCAGATTTGCGGTCCTCCACTGTAGCTATCACCTTGGTAAAACTGTCTATATCTACATGCAGGTAAGAGTGAAATATCAGGCTGCTATTTAACAACCGTACTGCAAGAAGGTGCAAGAAGTACTCGGGACACTGAACAATGCATATGGTCTCAAAATAACAATATGGAGTTTGGCATCAACGGAATGATTAAATTTTTATTTAATATAAAGAACAACTCTTTATCCACAACAATATAAAACCAGTACCAGATGTAATGTTGTTGCATCTTTCATATAAATGAAAGAAGGAAGGTGAATGAGCTGATGTGTTCAGCATCTATATTGGAGAATTGCAAATATGTGAAGAATGAACAAAATAGTGACATGCAAGAACAAAAGTGTTAGCTTAGATAAGATACTTATGTTCTGAAGATGACATAAGTTCGCTTCTGCATCTGTTTAATAGTATGTCTGAATATAGTGCCAAATATCATAAAATGATTTCTTATATGTACTAGAGCAGGGGTGGGCAAGCTGCGGCACACGGGCTGCTTTCGGTATCTTTTCGGCTCATTATCGGATTCCATGCGGCCCACGAGATTTAGAAATTTGCGCAAGAGTGGCCAGAAATAGGCCCGTAGTGCATAGTAACAATTCTTGTTATGCAATGTCTGTGCATGTAATCAGCCTTCTTTTTGGCTATGTTAACTCTTACACAGCAACTGTATTTCCTCCGTTAAAAAATAAATGGCATTACATTCTAATATGCCCTCGTAAATATAAATTTGAAGCATTTCCAAAGTAAAGAGATTTATGCCTTTTACCAAAATTTCTCAGAATATATTATCCAAGTAACTTGTGCATTCCACATCATTTAATAAGTTAATCTTGCACATGTATATGTAAGTACGGTACTTATCAAGATACAGAGTAGCTATAATTCAACATTCCCCACTTAACCTACCCTATTTAAGAAATTATTTATAGTAAGGGTATTAAACTCAATAAGAATAATGTCCACATTTCACCATATGATTCATCATTTCCATTAGTATACACTAGATCACCATATAATAAACAAGTCACAGGTGTTGCTAGCTTCACCAAGAAGAGAAGCATATCAAGAGTTATCAGGCATACCCATGGATATGCTCCATGCAAGCCTGCAGCATGCTGTTTTTCACTTTCAGAATGTCCTGGATACTGAGAGTGCCATTTTGTGTACACTTTGTAGTCTGATGGGTGCTACGTCCACAAAAATCAGGCACATCATATGATACTGCAACACATTAAAAGCGTTTCAATGAAACTGCTTATTCATTATTTTTAGTCCTTGGCAATGTTCACATTATTGTTCCTATTTATGCGATAGTTCATTTTCAGAGCACAGACAATTAAGTAGAGAAAGCTTATAGAAGAAATAACTACTCTGTAATTCTAGTCTAAAATTAGAGTTGAAAGGACTTAAAGGAGGCGTACAGCTTTCAAATTTTAATCTCTATGGCATTGCAATTTATGTTAAAGAGAAAAAAAACATAATTTTTTTTGAAAACAAAGGTACAAAAAATAAGTGTCATTTCCTAGGTAGAAAAATGATCCATCATTAGGTTGAATCCTTTACTAAACATCTTGGATGTCCATCATGCAATAGATATGAGGCATGTCTGGAAAGTAAGTACCATTTTGGAAAAAAAACCACATAAAAACATTTTTATCAAAAAATTTATTTTTACATGAAAGAGCATTTCTTAAACTATTTTTCAATATAGTTGCCACCATTGTTCACACATTTGTCGTAGTGGGAAACCAACTTTTCTATGCCCTCTTCATAGAAAGATGCCACCAGCGATAATTTAAGTGATTTGTGACAATCTCGTCCAAAACAGTTTTTGGAATTTGTGGAAACTCATTACAAAGCATTCTTATTGTGAACCGTCTGTTTTCACGAATTTTCTCATTCACTTTTTCAACCAAATCATCATTGACAACAGAAGGCCACCCACTCCGTGCTTCGTCATGAACATTGGTTTGTCCATCATTGAATTCCTAACCCATTTTCTCACCATTCCATCAATCATTACATTTTCCCCATAAATCTTTACAAGTTGACAATGAATTTCAGCTGGCTTAACATTCTTTGCGTTCAAAAACCATATTACAGAATAAACTTCACAATCCGCCGGCTCAGAAATTGCCTTAAACATTTTAACGATCACTAACAAACGTAAACTCAACACAATCCGACTGTAATGGCATCAGTGCAAAGATAATGAACCAGAGAGACGAGTGTGCATGCTCGGAACTGCGACACTAGCGCTGTGGTGGCAGTACAACTAATCGGTACTTACTTTACGGTCAAGCCTTGTACATATATTTAGTCAGAAAACGTTAATATAATTTGGTGCTCTCACAATTTCCAATCAGCTCTAATTAGCTGACTGGCTTATAGAGTAGTGAACAACATGAATTGGGAGTACAAAATAAAAAAAATAAATGTAGAGGCAGAATGCATGAACAATTTTTTTTTTATAAACCGAAATTTACAGTATTTCAGCAATAGAATAATGTAATTTTATAATCAGAGGTTTTAAAAAAAAACAAATAAACAAATGAACAAAACATACAGGATGGCTGGCTATTTTCATGGTTTAAAATTAGGCTGGTTTACAATGGCTGATTTTGACTGCAAAATGTTGTGTATATTCGTAGTATCTTGCAAAATAAATGGGCTTTGTGAGAGAATTCAAGTCCTATTCTTAATACAATGTGCACCCTCATATCTCCATATAGTGTTTAAGGATTGATTATTAATAAAACTATTGCTGAACTGTACACTACATTTAATACTACATACTAAATTTAATAAACTAAAAATTCTCAAATATCTAAGGAAATTAAGTGTCAATACAGTATATTGACACAGTTCTTGTACTTCTTGGTTTTTACAAGAGATATTTACATGATTGACACTATGAGCAAGTTTAATTTAAAAAATGAGAGATTTATTAGCAAATCATAATTATAACAGGCTTGAGAGCATTATTGTTATTATTATTCAGCAATTCCAAATAGACAATAAACTGGAAAAAGAAAGAAATGTCTAGTATCTAGTACAGAGGGTTTTTTTGCGCCATTCAGCAATTCCTACGAGGGAGTTTTGCGCCATCCCAGTAAATATCGACTGCTACGAGATGACAGTAGCAGCCGGGACCGACGGCTTAACGTGCCCTCCGAAGCACGGGGGGTTTCATGACGGAAGAGCTGCTGGCGGACAAACAAACCAGTGGCTGTACCAACTGCTGGAAAACCAGCTATGGTCACTTGGCAAATGGGTCAGACTAAAGTCTTCCAACAGCCGTGCCCCAAATAGCTGTCCCGCCAGCAGTGGCCCTCAAGCCCTGGCCATCACCCAGCCAGCAGCTGGCCGTGCCTGAAGTTGCTGAACTCCATCGATTGGCAAGCCAACCGACGAGACAACCAGGCCACGGCCACCCCCCCAAGAAATATCTAAATAAAATTCAATTGAATCAATACCATATTGTGTTATTCTCTTTTTTTTTTAGAATGCTTTTGTTTATGATAGATGCATGTATCATCTCATTATCTTTCAAGTTTATATATAGCCAATTTCATAAGTTGGAAAAATATCTTAAATTATATTTCTACAGGATTTTATCTGCGCACATTTTGCACAGTAATTAGTTTCAAATTCAATTCATACTGTGGCAAAGCTTGAACATTCAAATTGTTTCATGTGACGAATACACATGTTCTCCTTTATATATGTGTAGTAAAGATTTAAATAAAAGTTGTTGCTCAGACAAAGGTGACTTTTCAGTTCCGACATGTGCTTCAAGCCAGCCCCAACAATGCTTAAATGTGCAACAACAATGCAAAACTGTTTCCGTGACGAACTTGCATGTTCTCCTTTATTTATAGTTTTATTTCATGTCAGATGCTGCTGTGGTCTAATCAGTATTTACCTGAATTAGAAAATTCTGCCAAGTGAGGAGCATTTTATGTCAAAATAAATATTTTAAGCTAAATTTTGCTGGTTTGCATAGTATATGTCACCATACCCCGTTTCCACGAACTGAAAATTTTCGATTCGGGAAATTCGATTTGACAAACTAGATTTGCGGATCTAGTTTTAGGATTCCAGTGTAGTTCCACGAATCGAATTTCTATCTCTTTTGTCTGACTGCATTGCGGGATTGATTGAAGTGCAGTATGCAAAGTATTGCGGGACTGTCAACATATATAGATGCCCAACAAAGGGGTAGAATTTTGTATATTTCTCTACTTAAATGTTTAAAACATCTACTGCTTACAAATCAACAAATTAGACTATTAGCTTTACTATCAGCATCATAATTTTTATATTTTGTGTAGAATTGCAAAACCGATCACAGCTCAGCCATTTTGCAAACTGCAACGGCAAGTGAGAGCCTGCAACGCGAAACTAGTTTCATAGCTGAAACGAATTCTCAGAACTTGTTTGAACGAAATGAGTTTTAAAAGCGGTTGGTGAAACGATTTCGGTTCCACGGCATTACGGATCTAGTTTCGCAAACCGAACCAAGAAAAATTTGGTTCGTGGAAACGGGGCTTTAGATAGTTAAGCATTCTCAAATCAGTTGTTCATCTAAGTTAATTCTACTTCGAATGGTTTTATATTATTACTAGTTGTGCCCACGGCTCCGCTCACATAGAACTCAGAGAAAGAGCGGAGAAAGACAGAAGACAAAAAAAAAAAATAAATAAATACAAAAACTGCACCCAAAGTACAAAAACTAAACAACAACAACCAAAACGCAAAGTAAAAATCAAAATCCGTAATTCGATTCTGTAGTCGTCGTATTATTTTAAGTAGAATAGTATTATACAATATAATACAATTTCTGCTGGGGAAAATTTCTAGACTACTATTCTCTTTCCACTTCAATTTATTCAATAAAATTGAGAAAATCCCAATGTAAAAATAAAAAACAGACTAAATAAAAGTAATATTAAAAATCACCCTACCCCTTCCCTATTTACAATGGAACACTACCACAAGAAACAGCAGCAATATTTTATCATAAATAATTAATATCAAATTAATTAACATTTTAAAAACATTTTCATTTTCATAATGGATGCAATTCAAATCATTCCTACAAGGTCTTGAGTGTTGGAAAAAAGTTCAGTCCTACTCTTCCAGAAAGAGTGCACTAAAACGTTGAAGGAAACAATCCATTATGGAAGATGATTCTCCAGGAGCAGTTCTGAAAAGAACTCTTGTAGAGGTGCTCAGTAATATGTTGAGAAGAAAAGCCCATTATGAATATTTCCAAAATACTAATATACATGCTTAAACGTTTTTGAGTGCAATTGTCACTCATCTTCAGAAGCCAGTAAGGTGGAAAGTGATAAACAAACTTAAGAAATCAAAGATAATAAAAAGGTCACATGGCATGATGTCATGCAACTAAATATCACAAATTTTTTAATATTAATCTCTTGGGGAAAGAGAATAGTAGTCTAGAATAGTATTATTTTAACTTTAAAAGGTAATATTTAACCATAGCGAGATTTTAAAATACTCATGGCAACATCTGTTGGCAAGATTTTGAGCATCACATGGAACCAGTTTTTGTATTTTCCCGTGGGAATGAGACATTTTCATACAGTAAAAAAATACCCTAAATGTTGACTCAGACTATAAGCTTAACCATAATAAGTTTTATCAAAATTTGTGATGCGTGCAAAAACACCAACTCGTTACAGTTTTATTATATGTACAGATGAATCATAATAAAGAATTGGGTCTTCAATAATACATGGCGAGAAATTTATAAGAAAGATAAATAAGAGGAACAATATAATGGTAAATGATTTCACTAACGTTACAGCTTTACGCCATTATCAATGGTCTTTAATATTAATTTTAGCCTGAAAAATTCCTACAAAATTATAAAATCTTTTGTAATAGAAAACTATCCTTTAAATGTCAGCAAAAACATTGATAAACAACGTGTATAACTAATGCTATATGCAACAGTTGGAAGTCTAAATTTTTTTTTAATATTTGATTTTTAATAGAATTATTTAACAAAAAAAAAAAATCCAAAAATTTTTAATAAATACAGTGAAGCACTCTTTTTAGAAGTGCCGTATAACGAACATACTTGAAAGTAAAGAAGTTGATTTGGTATAGGATGATTAAAATATGACTGATGATGGAAATGATAAAATAATGATGTAAATGTTGATAGGATGATATACATAGAACTTTGATAAATTTATTATTAGTCAACATCTTTTGGTCATTATTATGTCAAATTTCTTATGAGCAATAGGAAGAAATAGTAACAATTTCAAAGTACAATTAACAAACTGATGATATTTTTAGTGGTACATGCGTTTAATAAGTTTTATTAATTTCTTTTTCCACCAGAAGAAAAATATAGTAGAACCTCAATTTTACAAACTCCGATTTTCCGAAATTTCGGATTTTACAAAGTAATTCTGAAGTCCCGACCCCAATTTTTTAATTTTTTGTAATAAACTGTCATTTTTATAAAGTATTTTTAAAACAAAATATGGTTTTTATGAAGCCATCAACAGTAATTAATAGTAAAGTTTTCATTAAATTTTAGTTTTTTTTGTTAAGCAAATGATACCTATCTCTAATTGGTCATGTAGCAAATGAATCATTTTGGTTCCACTACTTAAGCACGTGTTTACGCTGGGAAGTAGTGGAAAATCAATATGAGAAAATCAATTCATAAGCTGGTTTCACTTTCGATATCGGAAATGTTGAAAGTACGAGGGGCAATTGATAAATAAGGTCTCCATGGCTGTAACTTTATTTGTTAATCGATTTTCAAAATTCTTTTTATATCTTATATTCACATTTGTCCTCTATGTAATGCACTATTCACTTTTCAACATAGTCCCCATCCCTTTCCACGCATTGCGCCAACGCGTGACTAGTTGGGTGAACCCGTCGGAGAGGAATTCCGAAGTTGTTGTCGACTGCGGGATTGAATGGCAGCCTTGGACCCTCTTCTGCAGTATGATAACGTCTGCCCACACACGAGTCACCACACACCAGAGGCGGTCAGTGCCTACAGTTCAAAGATGAAAAATTGCAGTTCAAAAATGAAAGACTTTGCACATTGCGACTTTCACCACTTCCCAAAGAAGAAAGCCCCGTAAGGGACTTGAGTTGGTTCTGACGGCGAGGTAAACGCTGCCATTCAATCCTGGTGTCGACAACAACTCGGAATTCCTCTCCGACGGGTTCACAAAACTTTTTCATTTATTGTGCAATTAAATCATAATTATTCCAAATTTTCTGGTCTGTTTTGTACGAAATTCAGATTTTACGAATAAATGTTATTGGTCCCCTGAGATTTGTAAAATAGAGGTTCTACTGTAATCAGCCATTAGTTTATTTTAATGACTATGACTAATTTATGAAACTCGCCACAGAACAAAAACTGGATATAGTTCAAACTCTACTTATATATACAGTCGAACGAAAATGGTTATAAGGAACAAGCAGTTATTCTGAAATTAACTGAAATCCCCAACAATAGGTTCATTGAATCTTTACAAATTTTATCCGGTTATAACAAAATCTGGTATAACGAAAATACATATATAAAGAATCATATTATGGGCAATTTACTGTTTGGATATAGCGAAATTTTGAAAAATAAACTTGTTTTTTTGAGCATCTAAATTTGCATTAGGTTGATTCACTTGGTAGGAGCTGAGAATGAGGAGTAACAGGAAACAAGCAGTTGTTGTGGGGATATTGCCGTTGTCTGAATTCCACATGTACACTATCTTCTACATGTGTCTGTGTTCACGAGTGCCAGTATTCAAAACGATGGCAAAAAGAAACTGTTTAGATCTTGCCACCAAAATTGTGATCATAAAGGTAGTAGAAGCTGGGAAGGAGAAAAAGGGTCATATTGTTTTTGGTTATTAAAAACTTTGAAAGCGCACAATTGAGTGTTTCTTCTTTGTCAATAGAAAGAAAAATAGTGTACATTTCATTGTATTCCTAAATAAAGTTTAGCTGATAGATTCCTGTTTATATTTGAATGTCCCTTGTAGTTTTAGTAAATTAGAAGACAGTAAGCAAATTCTGATAATCTCCAAAAAATTACTAAATGATTCCAAACTTTGAACATATGGAAACCCATGCAAGTATAAACAGACTATTAAACAACCAACTTACCCAGAATATTCCCTGCTCACAAAAATTAGGGGATATTTCAAAATGAATATGAAACTATTAAAAAAAAAGGAAGTATTTGATTTTTCCTTATTAAGCAAAAATTACAAGAAAGTTGCTCGATTATGCAAATGAGATGCAAAAACCAATCTTATTTCATTATTCTAAATACACTATAATAATAAAGGCTGAAAGTACTGGAGTATCTACATTTTCCCTAATCGTGAAAATGCACACCCTGCAATTTCCTTGCTCTTACAAAGACCCTGCAACACAATTTGCCGAATTCGAAGCCTGGAAAATCATAGGATGACTTGAATCTGGTCAAACACAAACGACAATGGCAGCAGCATTTGGAACATCCCGAAGCGTGATTATCAGACTGTGGAATCACTTTCAAGAGACTGCACAGCACAAAGAAGACGAGGGTAGGGTTGCCCATCTGACAACAACAGTAGGAGATGACTGCTACTTGGCAAGAAGGAACCAGTGCAGAAATGCAACAAAAAAATTAAATACAAAGTTCTTTCAAGCTAAACAAGCTTCTATTTTTTATTTTGTTCTCTGGTGTTGTTTTTTTATATTTCCTTTAATAAATTAATCATATAAATAAAATGGGACCCCCAATCTAAAATTTACCAGAGACTAGCTGGGACAAGTATGCATATGAAATTGGCTCCATCATCTTAGACTGTATACCTGGCAACCAGTGGTCCTGTAGAAAGTGGGCTGATGAACATTGTCATTGGACCAGTGATGAGTGGTCAACTGTCCTCCTCTGATCAGTCAAGGTTCAGTCTGCAGCCTGACAATTGTGTTCTGATCTGGCATAAACAAGGAACACAGGAGAGTCCAGGATTTGTGCGAGAAATAGAGTCCTTCGATGATGATAGAATGGGAGTGTGGGCTGACATCAGCATGTAAGGCCGTGTCATCAGGCCGAAAACGGCTGTCAGATATCGAGACGAGATCCTGCATCTTACAGTATTATCCTAGGCTGGAGCAGTTGGAAACAACCTTATTTTCATAGACGATAATGCAGGGCCCAACTGTGTGCATCTCGACAACAACAAGCTTTAGGGTGCAGGAATCAAATGCATGGATTGGCCTTCACATTGTGACATTCGTCAATCGCACATGGTTCTGATGTCGGCGCCCCTGCACGTGGCCGTGAGACCCCAAACTTCCACTTGGAGCTTCAACAGCGTTGTGGGAGTTTCCAGCAACAACCACCAGGCGGTGATTGGAGCTGGCCAGAGCACAGCCAATCAGGAACGAGATGACGCGAGGGGACTGCTGGGTAATGCGGGAGCGATATATATAGCGGGTGCTGAGGTGGGAAATTCATCGTGAATCCAAATCAGCCAAATTGTAAGACGTAACGATGTCCGCCAGTCGTATCTCCCAGATCTTCTAACTGTAAGTACCCGTTGTGCCCTTGCATTACCCACTGCCAATCTGTATTGCATGAACGTGCCCGGTCGAATCCGTGTCCAAGATCTCTGACCACCATGGGGACTTTATTTTCTGAATTATTTAATTTTGTGTTAAGAACTTTCAGTCGCTAGTGCCAGAAACGCTCCTCCCATTTTAACAGTGTATAAGAACTTTCCTTGATGGGTTCAGTTATTAACATTATGTTAACCTAGCCAAGAAATTGTTATTATAAATTTTCCTTGCATCTTTTGTTTTATAGTTGTTACATTAAAATTCTATTATTATTTTACGCCTGCCTCTTCTTTAACCCTTAGTATAGTATAAACCTCTTGACATTAAATTATCAAGATATCACAACATTCTCCAGCCCTGAATCGCATTGAACATGCTTGTGATGCACTGAGAAGACACCTGGCAAACTGTCTAATGCCTCCTACAACACTTATTGAGCTGGAAATTGCCATGGAGCAAGAGTGGCAAAGGATCCCACAAAAAAGAATGACTGGACAATCTAATCCTGTCCATGCCTCATTGCTGTCTGTATGTTTTGGCAGCCCAGGGTGAACATACCCTATTGAATAGTCAATGTGAAGGACTCACATCCAGCTTGACATCTTCTGTTCACCCCATCAATCATAATAACAGAGCTTGAGTTTGCAGCTCTAGTTTGCAAAATGGCACAACATTCTTTGCCTTGTCATTTGCTTTTCTGATGTTCTTGCTTAATAAACAAAAATCAAATGCTTTGTTTATTGCTTCATATTCATTTTGAAATATGCTGTAATTTTTGTGGGCAGTGTACTACAGTGAAATCTCCAAGTAGCAGACACCAATGGGACCATGAATTTTGTCCGCTAAATAAAGGAGTCCTTTATTTAGAGGGAAAACAAGAGTTCCTATCAAAGGAACGGGGCTTGTTAAAGTGTCCCTTACTTAGAAATGTCCTCTATTATTATGTTTCACTGTAGTTGTTTGTTTGTTTCACCCTGTCTCAGTCCACTGCAGGGCATAGGCCTCCCTCAATCTTCTCTTCATTTTTGAAGGATATTTTTGGTCTAATCTCCCACGCTGACCAGACGGGTTGGGAGATGCATTTTTGAACTTTGAAATTTAGATCTCACGTCACTAAATGGTCACCCATCCAGTGACTAGCCGTGCTAGACGATGCTTAACTTCACAGAGCTGGCTTGCTCTGCGAAAGCCTCCTAGTCCACGGCCTCCCCATTTCACTGTATTAATAATCATTAAATTAGTCAACATATAACAATTGTACATGAATACAGTTTTTGCAAAATGTTAAGATTTTTCCATAAAAACTTTTAAATCATGTTGCTCTATGAGCTTTCATAATAATCTAATGACTGAAACTCGTCGATTGATAAAACAATCTATATGTCAGTTATTGAAGTCAAACTGAAGGGGTGAGGTGGACTTGGGTGTTGTGAAGTGCAGTGAAGAAAAAAGAGAAATCAGATATTATACAAGGTGTCCACATGAAATGTCCCCGATTTCAAAAATTAATTGTAAAAGTATTAGTCTTACAGATTTGTGGTTTGCAGTGTCATGAAGAACAACAATAGAAATCAGAGAAGTTTCATATGAACATTCTATAATTCATTTAGAGTCTACTTGAGGAAGGTTCTCTAATCGTCATCAACTGGATGTAAACACACAGAAACGAAGAGCCAAAGAAAGCAATCATTTTCACTTTGAGTTGTTTTTTTTTTTGTTTTGTTTTTTTTTTAATAAAATATTAGAGTAAATTTAAAATTTTTGATGGATATCCACTGGGCCATCCTTGAAGTTATCCAAAAAAAGTTAGAAAATAATTTATTCTTAGAGTTTACTTTAAAAACAAAATTTTAATACAATGAAAGATAAATACTTTGCTTTTATTTTACTTTTGAAAGTGTCCTTTTTTCCTTATACTGAAGAAAAATAGACTAAAAAATGTACAAAATTGTGGTGCATCTTAGAAATGGTGCTTTTTTTTTATTTCATTTCTTTTGCATATTCAGTGGTACACCCAGGATGAAATTGTTGAGAGGGGGGCCAAAAACTTGATAAGAAGGAGCAGGTTTGATGAATGGAAGTATTTTTAGTGTAAATGCAATAAAAGAAAGTACATAATTACTAGGGTCATTTACAAAGTCATGGCAACTATTTTTTGCAGGTAAATGTATTGTTATACAAGCATTTCATAATATATATATATGAAAATGTACACTGTGCTTTACCAATAATGTATGTTACATGGGTTACTCAGCAAGTATTGTAGATAAGGAAGAAGAATAAGGCCCTTCGCACACTAAGCGACTAAAAAGAAACAAGTTACAAACTTAAATCGCCAATCAGTTGCTAAATAGTTGCCGCCCATGTATTTCAATCAGCATCCACACACAACGCTACTAGTTGGTAACCAGTTTGTAATGCGTCGGTGATCAATCAGCCGCAACTCAACATGCAGAGTCGCTTGGCGATTTATTTCTAGTTTGTTTTGTAAACGGCCACGCGAAACAGCAAAAATGGTATAACAATCCATGAATTTAATCTAAAATCCCTAAATTTGGACTAGACAACTCTTGCAGCAACAAATGCTCTGCATTTTATATTTTTTTCAACATAAGGGTGAACCCAGTACCTAGTTTATTTCTGCCGGTTTTTCCTTTTTCTATTTTAATAATAAAGGATAATATCTTCATCACTTGAATCACTAGACATTTTTAACACAATAATAACAATAGCTTTAATCACAATAATAAAATTATAATTTAAACACAATATTATAACAAAGCTGCGATAATCCAGAAGTGACTTCGCATGTATCCCGCGGGCAAACAAAAGCACGAAAGTCAGTGAATTTTATATATTTTCAGTAGCATCATGTGCGATTCATAGTTGGTAATTAGTTGATGATTCAAGTTTCTAATTAGTTCGGTTTTTTTTTCCAGTTGCTTAGTGTGCGGAGGGTCTAAAAAATCAAAAAAAAAAAAAAAAAAAAAAAAAAAATCACCTACCATAATAATGTTGAACATAATAGCCTGCATGCACATTAAGAACCTTCGAAGCAATCTCCAAGGCAATCAACTGCTTGCTGCCAATGATGAGGAAGGTGACATAGAATACCATCAGCTGCTCCATTGTCCAATCTGCTAATCTCACGTCGCACTCCATTGGTGAGGCCTTTTCGTTTAACAAAGCATCTCTCATGTTGAGGAGTTTTTAATTAAGGTATCAAATCGAAATCGCATGGTAACAGATTGGGGTAGTCTAGTACTTCCCATCTCCAGTGCCGTAAACTGGTCTTAACGTCTAATCGTCCACGCTGGAAATTGAAAAGCTGCTACCTACCTTGCACAGTTCTGTACGGGAGAGGATATTAGTTGTGCTGGACATTTCAACAGCTGCTACTATTGACATTCCCTCATGTTTTGACTGCGAAACACTGGTATTTTTATGTAAGCACGTTGTTCTATCCGACTCTTATCCATTCTTAACAATGACTGAAAACCAACTGAATTTCACGCATCCCTTCCTCTTCTGCCCTTGAATACCTACACTATCTAGTAGCATCAATAACAACATACGTCTCAACATCATTGCTGCATATCGAAAAACGTGGATCGCAGTCTACTTTCTGTAGAAAAAAAATAGTTGCCATGACTTTGTAAGTGACCCTCGTATAAATCTAATGCAAAACCGATTCCCACACTTGCTCCAGTTGCAGTTATGACTGTTAAGCTTACAATAAAACTCTTACGTATTATAATTCTATGTCCTTTATTTTTTTTTGGAAGAGCTGGCCCCTTTCCTGGGTGTAACACTGCTGTATTTTATGTAGGTTTGAAGCAAAAGAAATGGAAAGCTTATTTATTACATCAAAGTTGATAAACTCATACAAAACAACAAACATGTACAATAAAAATCATCTATATAAAATTTATGCACACACATTTTAAAATGTTTACACTTATTAACACAGATCCACATGCAACAACTCTAGAACTTTCATCTTAATGAAAAAGGATGATCATTCAAAAGTTTAAAACCACAGTAAGGAAACTTTGTCATAACATGAGGATGAATACATTCTACTGGCAAAAAAAATGCATCATCTAGAAGGAATGGGTCGATTTATTTGAAATTTTGCACACATGTAGCATTAGTGGCGTACAAAAAATGATTCAAATTGCAAGACAATTGTCCAGAAAAATGTTGTACAGGGTGGCTCCCATGCCCCAATAGACTACATTAGTAGGTTGTATAACTGCCACGGGCTTCAATGCAGGCCTCGACTGATACACGAATGTGGTCATAAAGACGCTGGATGTCATCTTGGGGTAGATTGTTCCAAGCCTCCTGAATATGCTGCCGCAATTGTGGAATTGTTGCAGCTGGTGTGCAGCGACGATGAACATTAACACCCATGTCTCTTCATGTGCTCAACAGAAGCTTTCACGATATCGGGCTTCACTGTCCGACATCATTCTGTGAAAGCGCAAAAGGAGTCATTTAGAACTGTGTGGGCAGTTTTTATACATGGCGACTGATAACATGTTTACTGGATGGTTAGTCGCTAAATTGAATGATTATCTAAAAAAGTATGAGATAGCCACTGCTAATTAAAAAAAAAAAAATAGTGAATTGATAAACTTAGCAGAAAATGTTAAATGCATGGTGCTAACCAAAACATTAAATAAAGAAGAAATATTACACAAAGTTTTTACTGACAATATTGCATCATTAAGTTATGATGGAATCATCTTACCTCAACCGAATGACCAAACTGACTTTTTTAAAGGACTTAACTGGCATTCCTGACATCACTTATACAGTAATGTATGAAGTTTAGGTAAGAGAAATACTTATAAAGCATTAGCCATGGGATTTCCTCTTTACAGTGATGGGCATGTTGATAATATAAAATTATCCACACCTTTAAGCAATGGTATAAGATTTATCACAGTAAGTAGATGTTAATTTATTTTACTGAGTTTAAAATTTATGCAATTTCTGAAGTTTATAAATTATTATGGTGGATGTATATTTTATAACTGATCTCCCAAGAAGAAGAAATTAAATTATCTGACTGTAGCTATAGACAAACATGTAGTGCAAAATGCTGTGTAGATTATTAAATTTTTGGTTGTAATTACTAATTTTAATAAATGAATAAAATATTAAATTAAATCAATTTTTCTTTCATTTTCAGGGTTGCATCTAGCAAAATGGCAAGGCAGGGAAATGAACAATAATTAGGGCACATTTGGTCAGAAAATAGGGCAAGTCGGAGACATAAGCGCACATTATAATGGTTAGTTTAAATAAATCCAACGAAAAAGGGCAGGGTGCGTTGAAAAAGAGCAGGGCACATTGAAAAAAGGCAGGGCGCCACACCCTTCTATTCCAGCCTAGATGCAACACTGATTTTATTTAATATACCTTTTTTTAGCAAACTTGTATTCCTGCCCAGAAATTAAATTTGAAACCCTATGATATATGGATTTTAGTGGGGGGAAAAATAGAACTATTCATTCTGGGTTATGCTCTTGTCCAGTGTTAGTATAATACATAATAATTTAAAATACTTGCATTCAATAACTGGCTTTCAAATGCTTAGCACAACATAGCAACCCACTAGTAAAGTCTGCAAAATCTGCCCTCACCCCACAACAAACCAGAAAAATGTGCATGTGCTGCACATGCGCACTAATTGGCCACACCCATTTTAGGCAGTGAAACTCAATATCGTAAAAGCTCCTCGTAACGACATGTGTGGACATCGTGCTGGTCAGGAAAATAGCGTCACATGCTGTAAGGCCTGCTGGAAAAACATGTTACCCTCCTGTTGCAGGAACGGCAGAAGAACAGGTTCCACCATTTGCTGTTCATACCAAATGCTGTTCAACGTTCCATCCACAAACACTAAGAGTGATCGTGAGTTGTAACTGATCGCATTCTACACAATTATGTCAGGGATTGGACCTGTGTGCTGTAGACAGATGCACTGTGGAAGATGGCGCTCTGTTGTACGGGCAGAATTTTCGCCACACCCATGCACGCCCATCATGTGCAGAGGCAGAGTCTGCTCTCATCTCTAAAGACCACAAACCTCCATTCAGCTCTTTCGCATCACCACTGCAACCACGCAGCAAGGTGTTTTAGCAGAAGTGGGAGTCTCGCTAGAGGGATCCATGCCCACAGTCCTGCAGCTAGTAAACAGTTACCAATGGTCCGTCTTGACAAAGCTGGGGCCACTCTGGACCTTATCTCTGCTGTGGATGCCATAAGATTGCTCAAACCTTCCCCCATGATTCAATGGTCTTGCCTTGGGTCAGTAGTGCATGGGCGTCCAGAACCAGGCCTATGTGAGTGCATTCCTTCCGTAAACCATTGCTGACAACATCGACCCACCACAGAAACATTACGACCATTCTGCACCGCGATACGGCGATGAGACCATCCAGCCTCTGGAAATCTCACAATCCGAGCTCTGTCAAACTCCGTAGGAGCATGACTCAGTTGTCACCACACCTGCAGTCAAGTGTTCCAGTACAATGCAGATGCCAAACTGACGATTTTATGCAAATCCGGTTGGAACCATTCTTCTCCAGGAGAGGCAAAGAAGCCACCCTGTGCAATGTTCTTCTGGACGTACTATCTAGCAATTTGAATCACTTCTTGTATGCCACCAATGCTACATGTGTCCAAATTTCAAATAAATCAACCCATTCCTGCTTGGCATTGCATTTTTTTTGCCAGCAGTGTAGTTCAAATTTAAAGCATCTACATGAGCAAAAACAGACATCAATAAACCATTTTTTAATAAAACTACTGGGATGGTTTTTGTTGTACAGCACACTAGCAATCTCACTGACAGCACTAACCTTTATTATAATGTCAAGAGAAGGTAATCTTTTTTTCTTAAGAAATTATTTAAAAATGTCAATAAATAGCTATACATTTAAGTTAAAATAATACTGTTACACTGTCCACCTGTATAAGGCCATTTTAGATATTTTTTGCATGAGGTAATTCTTAACTTATATGGCATTTAAATAGATGGAGTTTGTTTTTCATATAAATTTACAGATAAAAATTTGTAATTTCAAGCAACTGGAATAGGAGCACAGCCTACAGAGGCATCACAAATGCATCTGCATTTCTAATTTTATTAAAATCATCATATAAAATAGTGCATATGAATAATTTTTAAAAAAAAAAGTTAACTGCATTTTATTCATTACAATATTCTAAACAAAAAAAAAACTTGCAGACAGTGTAAAGGGTTAAATATATCTATGTGCATCATATCACTCAAATATTCAACCATTTCACAAAATAATATAGGTAGTCATAAAACATGGGAAAGAATGGAAATAAATATTAGATAATCAATATTTAAATATGTCATCACAACTTCAGATATTGGACTAAATTTAGTGCTCTTATTTAGAGTTATATATGAAAATAATTTTGTAAATAATATTGATGGGATGCAGTTAAAGGCCTTTAACATATCTGACAGACATACAAAACACTTCAATAAAAATCGAAAGAAAACAAGTTGCATACATCCATGAGAAAAATTTTTATCACCATGAACGGCAGCAAAGCATGTCTGAGGAAGGCAGCTTTGCTGCTGAAATGTACATTTATGCGATTAAAAATTTTCCCTGCGGATTTGTGGGTTTTCTTTGTATGTAAGTACCCACAGCTTTTAAGGTTTCCTCTTATCAACATGCCCTTTAATAATTTTGTCATTGTTTAATTTTATATGAGAAAGTGGTGTGCAAAACAATAGATCTATTCAAATGGCCTTGTTTATATTTATGATTGAATTAATGGCCTATTAATATAACAAATTTTGCAAATAATGATCAATAGCTAATTACTAATTGATTTATTTCTGATCAGTGTTTCAGCCCATTGCAGCGTGAACTTCGTTAATTTTTTTTAAGTTTCTGCATACATTTAAAATATGAATAACTCATTACTTAATGTTTTTATTTTTGATTACGCAATATAATGCAAACGTAAGAAGAAATTCAATCGTTTGACATTTAGTAATTGAAAACGCTTTGCAATGAATTGGCTTCCCAAATTTTTTAAATTTTTTCCATAACGTTTTAGCGATTTAAATTTGACGAATAGCCTGCAGGTAAACTGTGTTTACCTCCCGTTTAAAATGACATTTATCAAATACTGTAGATTGTAATTATTTTCCATTTAGAGGGGAAAAAAATAATGTAAAATTGACAATAGCGGAACGTATCATGCTACACCCTAAAGTGAAGATTTAAAGGGCCTTTATTTAAATGAACTTCCACAGAATAATAAGAAGTCTATAACCGTCAACATCATCAACACAACTTACCTGTTGAAAAATATTAAACAGAAAAAATCCTAATAAAATGACGGTGAATTCGTCCATGGTTGTATCATTAATGACAAGATAATTGGTCGATTAGTAAATTGCAATAACAGTAAAATGTCCCTTCGTGTAAATCGTCGCTAGCTCATCTGTAGCTTAAACAATTTGTATCAACAAGTTCATGATCTTCTCATTAAAGCAAAGCAAATGTTAAAATTGCGAAACGCAAATGATAAGAATTCGGCGTAGTTGAACTTTTCAATCGCTTAGGCACCTACTACACTAAAAAAAAAAGTTGTTTTACATAATGTATGAAAGCAGGGTAGCTTGTTTATAACTCATAAAAATGCAATCTCATAAAAACGGAAGCCTAAACTCTATTGTCTTTATTTCATTTCGACTAGCGTTTCATGGTAGCGAATCTCCTTTTAGAAACTGCATTAAAGATGTGAGACGCACGTTTAAGGATCCCCGCTGCTAGCCTCTACTTCCGACCCTTATTTAATACGGTGATTGACATTGCTGGCTGCTGTTAGTTATTGAGTTCTTGATTACACTTAAATGCTTGTTGAAGGAAAAAGAAATTAAGATGGGGGGAAAGGTTTTGCAGAAGTAATATATCTTATGAATTACTCATTCAGAAACGTTAAAGTACGTGAACGACGGACAAATATCTCACCAGATGGCCACGTGTATATAATCCTAAGTAGCATCTCGAATCGTTTAAATTAAAATTGAAGAATTGATGCACCGCTGGCATTTAATTTCCTTTAGATTATTTCTAGGTGGCCAAATCATATGCTTTAAAATAGAAAGGTGTTGCAGTCAAGCAGTACTAACCAGATCAGCTAAGAATACATGTACATAATGCATGGATGTACAAATGGATGCATCGCCTCTTTATAGTTGTGTGTTACAGTGTAGCAATTCTTGTTGAGACAGCTGTACATGGAAAACCTTACAGCGGCTGAAGCAACTGAAAATGGGCGCTGCAGCCAGCATATAGGTATATTATGATTTTTAATTTCCAGCCCACCAATAGGCTTTCTATCTGTTTGAGCTGGGCACCACTGCTGCAAAGAATTTTCAACAGTAACCAAACTCTAGAATTAAGTTAGTTACTATTCTTTTTATGATCCTTGGACTCTTTACTTGTCATATCAAGGGTATATGAAGATGTACAAACTGAAAAATGAATTTTTCTCTACACATGATTAACTCTTGTATTTTTTTCAGCAGCTTAAAGTAGATGTTATTATAGGAGCAAAGCATTTACATCTACGTTAGTTCATTGAACGAAGATTAAGTGTAACGCCGAAAACGCTTATAGAACACGTTGTGGCTTCCGAGAAAAACCGAGAAATCTAGCGACCGGGCTATTTCTAAAGCACCACCATGCGTTTTTAAATTTTTTAGAAAAAATGCCATGATGCGAAATTAGTGTCGTGGCTATTGAAAAAATGATCACAATATATTTCGACATTCTGAAAATGTGACAACGCATTCTGGCTACGACGCAATGTACACTCATTTATTCTCAGGGGTATGTCTACTAGCGAAATGCACTCTGAGTCTAGAGGTCTAGAGTGCACGGGCGGTATTAGTTCTTCAGCAGTTGGCTGACAGCTCATAAATCTCGAGTGCCCGCAAGAGCGATTAAAATCCTGCATATAATATACACTACCCTATCAAAAGTTATGGGACACCATCACTTTAATAGAAACACTCAAAAATATACATATATTTTAGTATCTTGTTGGTCCACCTTTTGCTGCTATCACAACTTCTACTCTCTGGGGCATACTGTCCACAAGTTTTTGATACGTTTCAACAGGTAATTTTCGCCATTCTGCCATAAATACTTGGACAGTTCGGTCACGGATTTCGGGCGTTCCGCACAAGCGCGCAATCGAAGTTCCAACACGTCACACAGACGTCAGATCGGGGCTCTGGGCAGGCCAGTCAAGTTCTCGAGCTCCCTTTTCATCATACCATGTGCCTACAACCCTTGCTTTATGGCAAGGTGCGTTATCGTGCTGAAACAATAAAGGACCATTGGCAATGTGCTGCGTTGGGAGTGCTGCGTTGTCTAGAATGTCTTGGTAACGCTCTACGTTTAGATGTGTGTCCACAGAAACGATTGCACCCAACCAATACCAAGAAAAAAAAAAAAACCCACACCATCACCGACCCTCCGCCGAACTTCACCGTGGGCACAACACAGCTTGGCAGATAACATTCGCCGGGCGTTCGCCATACCCAAACCCGTCCATCCGATTGCCAGATGGTGTAGCGGGACTCATCACCGCATTCAACCATTCGCCATTGATCCAGAGTTCAATGTCGTCGCTCTTTGCACCATTGCAATCTCCTCGCTGTGTTGTTGGTGCTGATGTAAAGTTCGCTGCGTTGCTGGTGCAAGCTCCTTTCTTTGAGACATTCTTACAGCATTCACGCAAGCATCATCTCATAATAGCATACTTTCCGTTATGTAGTGCTGGGAAGAATGCAAACAGTGAAATTGCAAAGGAATGTCTCATTTTCATTCAAATCAGGGTTGCCCCATGACTTTTGATAGGGTAGTGTATACAGTCAGTCTACAGCCTCCAATCAACCGAAACTCGTCGAAAAGAGTGTCATATGTACTTAGCACTGTGGTGTCCCGAAGAACGTTTAGGAGTTCAGTCCAGATGTTGCATGATGTGGCCTAGCTCGTAGCTGTCGCTCCAATTCATCCCACAGGCAAGGCCGGATTTAGATGAAAAGAGGCCCCTAGGCTATTCCACTTATGAGGCCCTTTCACCTCCCATTTTTAATGCTAACAATTTGATTGTAGGCCCCTCTTGATCTTGAGGCCCTAGGCTGAAGCCTAGTTAGCCTATAGGAAAATCCGGTCCTGCCCACAGGTGTTCAGTGTCAGGATTCATAACGGGGCTCTCTAAAGGCCAGTCCATTTCTTCAACCCCTGTTCGGGCTTCGGCCAAACTCAAACTCGACCATCTAATTGTCCGCGTGTCTCCATAAGACATGTTTCCATTGTCCCAAGGTTCAGTCTCGGTGGGCCGTACCCTCGTGAGCTGCTCATAAATAGTTCTCTTCGAGTGATTGGTTCATCTCCATTCTGGAATTTCGAAAACCAAAACTCAGCTTTTTATTTTTTGTTGACAAGGCATCTTGTCCATATCTTCTTCTAATATATAAAACTGAGATGTGTCGAAGCCGACGCGATCTATACAAAGCCATGGCACTACGTCACTTGGCATTGTTGAAATCCCATCGGTTTTCATGACGTATTTTAAATATGAATTTTGTATTTTAGATAACTAAATAAATACAGTAGAATAAAATGCATTAATGCCAAAAATGGGTCATTTACTTTCTTAATAAATCATTTTACTTTAAATTTTAAATATCCTTATTTTGATCTTAAATTTATTTTTGCAAGACGTCACAGAATCCATCTGTTTGCATGATGTCACAAAATCAGTGCCACGGCTTGATTATATCGCGTCGGCTCAACCAACGCCACCTAAAAAACAAAGCCTGGTCACTGCGTCATCACACCTGGGCTGACAATTCAACTTTTACTGTTTACAACAAACGAAAAAGCACCAGTTGTAATCAGCATTTTTTCGTTTGTTGTAAACAATGAAAGTTGGATTGTCAGCCCTGGTTTGATGACGCAGTCCACAGGCAGTGAGAAGGCTTTGTTTTTTAGGTGGCGTTGGTCGGTTTCGGATGTGTGTGGCTGGCTTTCGGCTTTCTGATTGGTCTAGGATTTGAAACAATTGACAATTGTTTGCCAAACAACACCGTAATGAAGATTTTTGCGATTGTTCCGTGAAGCAGCATGCAAGTCTTTCGCACGAATGATTGCAAGTCTTTCGCACGAGACACAGTGTAACTTTTATATTTTATCTAAATCGGATTTTTGCCAGCGTTAAAAAATGTGACGTCGTTATTTGCTTTGTCGGGGCCAACAAAATAACGGGCCCCAGCGCGGAAAAGTCACCTGACCATCTTAGTCCGAGTAACAATGTAATTTTCTTTGTTTCCATCTTGGATTTTAACAATCAGTATTTTTTCGTTCGTTGGAATCTGGTGGTGTTGGCTGGGGCGTGACCACCGAGAGAGAAGGCCTCCGCAATGAAATTGAATGCATTGTTGCATCACATAGATAGTGCATTGTTATTCGTATTTCTACCAATAATAAGCCCAGAATTTGCACTATCTATGATGATGTAACAATGTATTCAGTTTCATTGCGGAGGCCTTCTCTCTCGGTGGTCACGGCTGGGGCCCGTTATATCGTTGGCCCCGTTGCTT
Source organism: Rhysida immarginata (assembly GCA_023313115.1). NCBI lineage: Eukaryota > Metazoa > Arthropoda > Chilopoda > Scolopendromorpha > Scolopendridae > Rhysida > Rhysida immarginata. The sequence continues at coordinate 8,272 of JAHWFO010117770.1, read as the reverse complement.
TGTTTAATGAAGACTTTTGCGATTGTTCCATGAAACAACATCAACAATGATGCAAGTCTTTCGCGCGGGAATACAATGTGTCTTTTATTTTCTACAGAGGCCGGCTCGGTGGCCGAGAGCGTTAAGGCGCAGGTCTTGCCGCTCTCGTAACCAGCAAGTTGCGGGTTCGAATCCCGCCAAGGGCATGGATGTGTGTGTTTGTCTATTTTCATCATCATCCTTTCATCCCATACGGCTAGTCTCCTGGAAGAGGGAGATGCGAGCTGGAAATCCATCCATTTTCTACAGAGTCCGCCAATAAAAATCTACAGTATACGCATTTACTAGATATCATCTATAATTTTTTCCGTAATAGCAAACTCGAAAGTTTACACCCCAGTATTATTAAATGTATTGAATGAAGAGATCCCGATAAAAGACATTGCCACTATAGGAAAGATGCAACCCTCCAGGATCGCATCGATCGCTACGAAATACTGCCAACTGGTGTCAGAAAGTAGTAACATCGTTAGGCAAACATACGGTGTAAGACATTTTTAAAGAATACCTGCTTTCTTCAAGAAAATGAGTATGGCATTGCCATCGATTGTTGATTGGGAACGATTGTTTAGAAAAAAAATAATCAGAAAAGGAAGAAATTATTTTTATTGCCTTAGAAACCTCTCAGTAGACTTATTTGTTAATGGTGTTTTTTTATACATAGGAGGAAATATTATAGGCTTGTAATCTGGATATTTAGTAGTAAAAAGGTTTACCATTTACAAAATGTTCAGAACAAATTTTACAGGGTGACAATAAATTATGGCAACAGAAATGGACGCGTCCAGGCGCGAATATATTAAAGCGCCACCAAATAATTTTTTATTCATTGCAATCACTGCATGTTCTTGGGCAAATCGTCCGTGTTTCAACTTATTATGAGTTAATTGATGTGTGTTTTGAAATGTCAAGCAAACGCAGTGCAATTTTGGATCTGTTTCGTCAAGGAAAGCGTCAATGTGAAATTGTTCGTTTGCTCAATGTTGGCAAAGACGTCGTCTCCAAAGCAGTCAAACGGTTCAAAGAGCTTGGCCATGAAGGCGACCGTCCAGAAAGAGGAAGAAAGCGTACCACCAACACCTCCAGGAACCGCAAAATCATCAAAAAGCGAGTCCAGCGAAATCCGAGGGTCTCAATGAGACATCGCTCGTGAGACCAGAATCAACCGCGAATCGGTGCGGAAAATGGCAACAGAGGAACTCAAATTCAAGCCCTACAAGCTCCAAAAAGTCCAGCCTCTCAGACGAAAACAAGCGCGTACGGCTCCACAGATGCCGCTAACTCAAGTGTCGGGCCGCAGGTGAGAAATGGAAGCGCGTCCTCTTCGCAGACGAGAAGCTCTTCACTGTGGAGCAGGCACACAATCACCAAAACGACAGAGTGTAGTCAGCAGAGGCACCCGGCACTTCTGCAGTCATCGAACGTCACCAAAATCCGCAGTCCGTGATGGTCTGGGGCGGAATTTGCGCCAGTGGCAAGACACCCGTCGTTTTCGTGGACCAAGGAGTCAAAATCAACCAACAAGTTTACCGTCGTGACATTTTCGAGGCTGTGATACTTCCCTGGGCTCGGCAGCATTTCGGCAAGGCGAATTGGACCTTTCAACAAGACTCTGCACCAGCTCACAGAGCGAAAATGACGCAGGAGTGGTGCAAGAGCCATTTTCTGGATTTCATCACGTCTCAGCAGTGGCCGCCCTACTCGCCGGATCTCAATCCGATGGATTACAGGCTATGGTCGATCTTGGAAGCCAGGACCTGTGCTAAACGTTACAAGAGTTTGGAGTCGCTGAAGAAGTCCCTGCTCCAAGAATGGGACCGATTGTCGCCCGACGACTTGCGGCCCATTGCCGAAAATTTCAAGACACGTTTGGGGCTTTGTATCGTCGTCAAAGGAGCCCACTTCGAAACCGAATGAACATGTTATTACCAAGGGACCATGTTATATTTATTAGTTGTCAATTGATTTACTTTCGTTTTTTTGGATTAAAAAATTTGTACACAATGAGTTGCCATAATTTATTGTCACCCTGTAGAGTTTTTAATTGGACTCTACATAGTTCCATTTTCTCTACCCAAAAATAAACAAAAATTATTACTGCTTTTAATTTCTCTCATTATTAAATGAATTAAATTATGATCATTCATTATTATGCACGGGCAGTGATGGAATAACCTCCGGCCGCGTCCGAGACAAATTTGCCCGGGCAATATGTTGTTGTATTTAGAAGTAAGTACTGTATAAACAAAAAATCTTAAATAATTTCATCGCAGGGCCCTCTTGGAAGACAACTGTGCCTCCTTTTCATCCACGCCCTCTTTTCGTGCGTCTTTTTCGTCTTCCGTCACTTGCTCAGGATAATCCTTCTTGTTTGTAAAATATTAGCTGATATGCTTCACAGCTTGAATCTACATTCTCCTCCTTCCTGGGTCTTTCTTTAATAAAGGAGAACTAAACATAGACTGTATTCATTTTTATGGCATCCAACCATACAGCAATAGTTTCCACACAGCAATAATTTGAGTAGCCTAAAAGCAAAGACGGACATAGTCATTTTTTTGACTTTTTGAGTTAGGAGTGGTTTCCCATGGTATTTTTCCCGCTGAATTCAATGGCGCTATCCTTTTGAAGCAAAAGTGGCTAGAAATGGCTTAAAATTCAGTTTAAAGTGTGATGTGTAAAGCAAAAACGGACATGTAAAATAGCGTTTTGAAGCAAACACAGACACATCCTTATAAACCAATGGGAACTCAAGATTTTGGTCATGTGAACAAGATGGCCACCTACATCGTGTCATCTGCTGCTGGAAAGAGATGAAACTTTTGTTATTGATGATAATACAGTAACAGGTGAATGTGAATGCTTACATGACAACATTATTGAGGATGAACTGGTGCTAACAGGAATCTCCATTGATCATTAAAAACTATTAATGAAAAATTTTATTTCATTTTAATTTCAAAACTGTTTATTTTTTTTTAAAAACTTGAAAAAAAGTATGTTTCAACAAATTTAAAAAAAAGTTACAATAATATTTTGTAATAAAAAAAATCTTTTATTTTCCATTGTAATAATAAAATTTTGTGATACTTGCCATTGAGTCGCAATGTTAAAACGTACTTGAGTTGCATGCAAACACAGACACAGTCCACATTATGAAGCAAAGGCGGACATTGCAATTTTAGACTTCACTTTTCACATTTAAAAAATAAAAAAGTAGGTGGTAAAGGTAATTCATTTAATTACATATTTTTTAAACATAATTTTAAAAAAAAACATTATTAATTTAACATAAAAAACAATGCTACAACAAAAAAATGCGTTTTTCTTAAAATCACATTCGTGGCGTATGTCCGTCTTTGCTATTAGGCTACTCATTTCTATCATGGTATTAGCATAGAATAACATAGAATGGAGAGCTCAGCATTTCGATGGTAGTAACCTTGAAGCAGCGCTCCTAACGGATGGGTGGACTCTGCCGACTGTTTAACCTGCATTTCTACGACTTTTTCTAGATTTTTAATTATTACTCGGTCTGTAATTAACGGAAACCCAAAGATCACATGGAAGCTTGAAATGAATGACATGTAATCTACCGGCATTAAGAAAAAATAGATATTCGCCTAATTAAATGCACCCTGAACAAATCAGTAAATAAGATCAATGGAAACCGTATCTGGTACTGTCATCAGAGAAAAATATCTCTCACTGTCAGTGAAAATCATTACCTCATAAAAAGAAGGAGAAGAATTGGGAAAAGTTAAAGATTGCTGTAATCAATATTGTCCGTGTCTTTGTATTGCTATTAGACACAAAAATATAGAGTCCTTGCAGTATATTTTTATTAGTGAAAATATCCATCAACCGGTTTCGCCATTTGTACCCTGCTTTATCAAGATGATGGAAGAAAATACCTCGTATTTGAAATGAAATTACAGAAAATATCATGATTAGTTTTATAATAAGCAAGAAATTAATCCTTCCGAGGAAGATATAGGAAAGTAACGGAAGCCCTGAGATAATCTATTTTTACCCTTTTATCTGCACTTTTTAATCTCTCCAATTTTTTTAATCGAAAAATTGATTTTCTCGAACATAGTCTGTATAAAATTTAAAAGAGCTCTATCTTCTTTTGTTTTTCATCATTTCCGAACGAAAGATATATGCCATATGTTGCCATAATTCTAAAGACCAAGAAATGCTACCCCCACAACTCCGACCTCATTCATAATAATGTAGATCTTGCCTAGAGGAATCAACAAATCGAATTTCACTCCTTTATATACCTAAATACCAAATAGATCACTTGGTCTCGTCTAATCAAAACCAAACTAAATAGTGGACCAATCAAAACCAAACTAAATAGTGAAGGTATACATGCCCATAGTAAGCTACCGCCCGAATTTCTACCTTCTGCCTCAAAAATGCAGAAATTATGAACGGGACGGACAGACGGGCATTGTGAACCCATTAAGTAGCTCCATTCTTCCGCTACTTAATAATGAAATATTGGTTGTTGAAAAGATAAAAGTTAACAATAGGAAGCTGTGAATGTAGTAAATGAAAGATTAAATAATAAATAAACAGAAACATAGATCATTAAATACAATTTAATAATTTTGATACAGTATACAGGGTATTTACTAAACGTACGAAAAATTCAAGAAATGATTCTTTGGGTTATTTTAAGAATCTTTTGCCCTTCGATGATTTTCGGAATGCCGCTTTGTTTCAAAGGTTCAAGGCGATAAAGGTTTTTAAAAGCAACATATAAAGACACTGGATTGGCCGAGATGGCCCTCACTTATGGCCTGCTCGATCCCCGAACTTAAATCCCTTGGTTTTTATCTATGGGGCCATCTTAAGTCATTGGTTACAATACTCCAATGGAAAATGTAGAAGATTTGAGAAATCGGATAGCTGATGGTTGTAATGCAATAAGAAACAACGAAAGAGTTCGGTAGTCAATAAGGAGAATATTGTATTCATGCATCCTAACGGGTGGTAGTCATTTTCAGCAGTTACTGTAGATTAAGACGCCTTACATGTAATATTAGGTAATAAAATATTGTTTTTGTCGAAAAACCTTTATCGCCCAGTATCTTCGAAACAAAGCGGCATTCCGAAAAATCATCAAAAGACAAAATATTCTTAAAGTAACCCAAAGAATCACCCCTTGAATTAGTGAACACCTTGTATAAGTTTGGATTGAAAGAGTATGAATTTTAAATTTATTAAAGTATAAAGTCTGTCTCAAAAGTATAAAGACTTTGCAAAAACTGTTATATTAGCACATCAGTAAATTTTTTGACCATACCAAATAAAACACTATTTATTCACACTGTGAACATGATTATTACATATTTTCAAAAATAAATAGCTTTTCGTTTTTTTACAAAAAAATATTTTGAAATAATCAGTACAAAAAAGTGTCTCAAAAGTATAGAGACTCACCTAATTAAACAACAATGTTCAAGCCATGTTCAAATAAAGTTACCATTGGACTTAATTACTTGAAACACTATCTTTCATTGATGAGATCAAGTTTTGAAGAAGACTTGGATCCAAATTAAACCAAACCATTTCGATTTCACTTTTCAATTCTGCAATGGAAGAGTATTGTCTACCATTTGCATAAATTTTGTGTGTCATCACTGCCCAAAGGTTCTCAATAGGATTCAAATCCGGACTTTTGGCTGGCCACTTCATCACATTGATACCCTGTGCTTCAAACCACTGGTTTGTTGACTGCGATTTGTGTACACTAGCATTGTCCTGCTGAAAAATGCCATTGTTCCCAACCAAAAAAGACATGAAAGGTACCAAGTGGTTTTCTAGTGTTTCTTGGTACTTTAAGGAGTTTTGTCTCCCAGTCAAAAATGCCAAACTGGTAGTCCCATTGAAGGAGAATCCACCCCACACGATCACACTTCCACCGCCTTGCTGGTTGCTATAAAAGGATTCTGGTTCCTTCCTCAAATCATGCCAGTAAAATGTATTTCCATCGGGACCATCCAGGTTCCACTTCTTTTCATCAGAAAAAATTACAGAAAGCCACTCATCTGTCCACGACATACGCCCCCAAGCCCATTCCAATCGAACTCTCTTGTGCTCCTTGGTTAGACGTGGTTTTGTCTTCTTCCTGGTGTAAGCAAGTACAGGATTTGCCTTAATACTTCTGTGTACAGTATCTTTGGATATTTGTCCACTCAATTCACGTGGTATTTTCTATAAGGAATTTGTACCAGTAGCAGCAAGCCGAAAAATCTGGCGCACAGCTCGTTCAGTAGTGCTTGTTGGCCATCCTGTTCTCTTCTTAGCTTCACATATCCGTTGCTCTGCAATGATTTTGTGTACAACAGGCTTGGATCTTCCAATTCCAGCAGAAATTTCTCTGTCTTGCCATTTGCTGTCAACCTCCAGATTTCACTTACATTGTATTTCATCTTTAGAAATGTCTTTTCCACCATTGTCACTCTTTATTGTGCAGAAATTAAATACAAATTATAACTTACTTTATAATTTGGACTATTCCAAAGGGTCAATTTTATTTAAAACAGGATATGACCATTCAGTTTGGAGGTGAGTCTCTATACTTTTGAGACACTTTTTTGTAGTGATTATTTCAAAATATTTTTTTGTAAAAAAACGAAAAGCTATTTATTTTTGAAAATATGTAATAATCATGTTCACAGTGTGAATAAATAGTGTTTTATTTGGTATGGTCAAAAAATTTACTGATGTGCTAATGTGACAGTTTTTGCAAAGTCTCTATACTTTTGAGACAGACTTTATACGAGGGGTAGTCAGTAAGTAAGTTACAAATGGACATAGAAATGAAACATAAAAGTACTGGCTTGAAAACTACTTTTATTTCTCCACATAATCTCCCTGTACAATGAGGCACTTGTCCCATCGTTTCACAAGCCCCTCAAAACATGAAATCCTTTGGGCTGCTCACAATGAAGCAGGCGGTGAATTTTGTGCAGCTTCATCGCCGGGAAAGTGATGCTCACGATCTTCTGGGATCACTAGGGCATATTGCTTACCACATTCCGGCAGCGAGAGTAAACTGCAAATGCCGACTTCTACTTTCGTGAAACTTCGTAATGTTAATCGACGGAAGCGACGAAAACACCTCATCCAAGGCGTGTTGTTATTGCCAAGATAACGGGCGTCCTCATATTGTCAACAAGACTACGAATATTCAAATGGGAAGTTTCCGAGCATCTTCTGTATAGCCCATAGCTTGCTCCAAGCGACTTCCATTTGTTCGCTCCCAAGCTGTACAAAGGGAAATCACCGCCTGGTTCAGAGAGCATCCCAAAAATTTTTATGTTGCTGGTTTTGAGGGGCTTGTAAATCGGTGGAATAAGTGCCTCACGTATAGAAAAATTACGCGGAGAAATAAAAGTAGCGTTCAAGTCAGTGCTCTTATTTGTTTCATTTCTATGTCCATTTGTAACTTATTTACTGATTTCCTGTCATAAAAGACAAAGATCGAGAAATGATAAATAATCGTATAAATAATAAAAATATAAATAAGTAAATAACTAAAATAATGTAATCAGAATGTTAAAGCTCCTTTTAGATACCACTGCATATAATAATCAATTCGAAATTATAAAATATTTAGCTTCAACCAATTGTTACAGCTCCTCATTTATCCATAAACTCCTAAAACAAAGACTCAAAGCATTACATAAACAGTCTGCAAACAGCCACTCTACAAATAAAAATTGATTTTCCCCTCACTTATGTTGGCATCAGTATTTAGCCTCTTGCTAAAGTTCTATCATCTAAAGGTATAAACAATTCTTTTCGTACTACCATCCCATGTAGATTCTCTCTCAACCCCTCTCCTCCTTTAAAAATTATTTCTCCGTTTCAAATTCTGGTGTTTACTGTCTGAACTGTTTTAAACGTGAAATGTTCTACATAGGCCTTCCAACTTGAAATTTCCTAACACAATATAAAGAAGATATCTCATCATTTAATAAAAAAAGATTAAAATCTATCCACGCAAAACAATTGCCTTTTTTCCCTTTTTGAAGGACGAAGGAGGATTGTCTCATTAGACATTATGGGGAAAAAGTTAGGGTTTTTTTGTTAGTAAGAAAGTATTGCCTGAAAAAACAATCTGCATAATTCTTATTATTAGTATATCATAAAATAATTCTGGCCCTTTACCTATTCTCATTATTTAATTAATTGACAAAAAGTAGTTTGTTTT
>JAHWFO010117769.1:0-13863 GCA_023313115.1 Rhysida immarginata | reverse complement strand
GGCTAATTTTATCTCTTCATCTGAACCAAAGCTTTGGCCTCCTGGGAATTTCTTAATTGGTCCGAAGAGTTGATAGTCAGACGGTGCAAGGTCTGGACTGTAGGGTTTGAACATCTCCCAGCCAAATTACTCAATTTTTTTCACAAACAGAAGCTACGACATTGAGAACCACCTGGAGATGTTGCTATGGTCAAGACAATCAGCACTATACGCCTCCAAAATGCCTGTGGATTTCACTCGCATTTTTTCGTTTGGTCCACAGAAAATGGACTACATCTCGCTGTTCTTCACAAGTTGACGATGTTAGCAAACGTGCCATCTTTACTCAGTAGTTATTGATCTTTCTGTTAGGACAACACCTGATCTAACCATTGCTGTCTTTAGCGAAAGATTCAAACTGTGTGTTACTTTTTGATTCTCCCTCATTGCTATTTTTTTGTGTTGATATGATTAGAGTGATTTTATATTTTTATAAATTTCAGTTTGCAAATGGCATTACCGAACCTGAATTTTTGGAAGATTTAGAAGAATTAATTCATAGGTAGGCTTTTCTTTCTTTTTTTATTTTATTCAATTTTGGACATTGCAGCGCCTACAGTTCAAAAATGAAAGACACTTTGCATCTTGCGACTTTCACCACTTCCCAAAGGAAAAAGAGCGCTTTTAAGGGACATGACTTGCATTCTGATGAAGAGGTGAAAGACGCCATTCAATCCTCGTGTCGACAACAACCTCAGAATTCCTCTCTGATGGGTTCACCCGACTAGTCGTGTGTTGGCGCAATGCGTGGAAAGGGATGGGGACTATGTTGAAAAGTGAATTGTGCATTGCATAGAGGACAAATAAGAAAGTTACAGCCATGGAGGCATTACTTTTCGACCAACCCTCGTAGTCTATTCTTCTGTTAGATTTAGCATTGAGGTATTGACACAAGTAGCCACATCTGATTCATGCTCAGATGAATCTGTATTCTTCGTCTCATCTCTGCTACATTTCTTCTTTCAATGTTGTGGATGCATTGTTTATTTTTCTTATGAGATGATTCACAGCTGAGCAATCAATTTTTTTTTTTTATTATAACCACCCCAGTGTTGAGATATAACTGGAAAAAAACAAAAGGAAAAATTCCACGACCTGGATTCGAACCAGGGACCAGTTGGTAGAGGCTCCTGGCCCCTGGTTCGAATACAGGTCACGGTATTTTTCCTTCCGTTGTTTCCATTTATGTTCTTTACCGTATGTTTGGAGCGCTAACTCTAATTCAAAGGTATTACATGTACTTTCGTACGAGTCTTCGTTATCTTTCTGATGGCACGGAAAGGAGGAATTCTCGATCTTCAAACCAGATGCCTGCCCTATCATTGGGCTTCCATCTTGATGATCTTGTAGTCTTAGGACACTCGGAGATAGCTTTGCTGCCCAATTAGTAGAGACTTGGGGTCCCTGGTCGCAAAATTTTTTCCCCTCCAGTTTTTTCCATATATAGGGCGAGCCAAAAATTCTCCCCCTCCCCCCATTTAATTTCAAAACGAGTGAAGATACAACAAATCTGTTGCAGGCAACATATGAGTAATCAAGTAGGGGCTAAACAATGGTGGCGTCAAATTTGATACATAAAGTAATCAGGTCACGAAACTGGATGTAAAAACAATAGAAACAAGAAATTAAGCCTCCCAAGGAAGGTATACGAAAGTAGCGGAAGCCCTGAGTTAATCTATTTTTTTATTCCTTCATCTGCACTTTTTAAACCCCCTGTTTTTTTAAAATCAAAAATTGATTTTCTCGAACCTTGTATTTAGAAAATACAGTATAAAAGAACCCTATTTTCTATCCATTCTCATCATTTTCTATCGAATGATATATCACACCCTATATGTTGCCATAAAGTTTTAAAGACCAAGTGATTGCCACCCCCACAACTCCGATCTTATTGGGACAATATGGCCCAAACTTTACAGTAATGTTGATCTTGCTTAGAGGAATCTGCATTCCCAATTAAACTCCTTTATATGCATAAATATGCCTAGACCTTTTGGTCCCATCTAATTTCCGCCCTCGAAACTCCAACCCTAGTGGGCCAATCAAAACCAAACTAAATAGTGAAGGTGCCCATGCCCATAGTAAGCTACATTCTGAATTTCAACTTTCTACCTCAAAAAATGCGGAAATTATGAAGGGGACAGACAAACGGACAGACAGATGGACATTGTGAAAACAATAAGTAGCTCCATTCTTCCGTTACTTAATAATGAAAACACTTTTCCACAAATTAATTTTAATGCACGTGTGTACATTTCGAGGACTAGGCCCTCTTCGTCAGCGTGATAACGCAGAAACCGATCCCTCACAACGAGCACAAAGAAAGTAAGACAGGGAGCAGCCGCAGGGTCACCAGTCAACAAAAGGAGCCGTTCAAAGATAGAGGAGAAGGGATGTAACCGAGAAGAAGAGAAGCAAAACAAACTCACGTGGTCACCATGTGCGCAACTACTACACGCAGTAAACAACCCCTATTGCCAAGAAGCACACCAGCAGCGACATCAGTCCCCATCCCCCACCCGCCGCACGGGGACAGCTCACAAGATAGATCATGGATACAAAAGTTAGGAAATAATATATACTGAGCCTTCCCCTCTATCTTTGAACGGCTCCTTTTGTTGACTGGTGACCCTGCGGCGGCTCTCTGTATTACTTTCTCTGCGCTCGTTGCGAGGGGTCACTTTCTGCGTTATCACGCTGACAAAGAGGGCCTAGTCCTCGAAATGTACATACGTGCATTAAAATTAATTTGTGGAAAAGTGTTTTCATTATTTTTATCGATCTTTGATCTTCAATTTTGCACCTTGCAACTTAGTAGCTATTACAAGTAGGGAAAAAATTTCCAATTGTACGGTTGTAGCGCTTAAAACATTGATTTTAACAAAAAAAGATTAAAAATAACGACCCACTACAATCGGCTCAAGAGCATTAAGGCGCAGGTGTGGACTATAGAATGGCATCTTGATGGCACCTGTTTTCTACAATGGTTGCCTTACAGGAGTACAGAAATGATTTTAGATGGCCATTACTCCTGTAAAGCAACCGTTATAGAAAGCAGATCTCACCAAGATACCATTCCATAGTCCACACTAAGGCTGCGTGCGAGTCGAATAATTTCAAGAAAACTTTGATTTGAACCATTCGAACATGCTATCAAATCTACATTAAAACAATTCGAAATGAATTGATCTGTTTCTCGAGTCATTCGAGCTTTTATCGAATTCATTTGAACTAGCATTGAAGTTTGGCTGTTGTAACGAATTGTATGATTCATTCAATTAATTTGTATACAACAGCTTTTGAATACCTTATTCGAAACCTATTCGAATGGCCTTTGAATATTCCTTTCGAAACCATTTGAACATATTTTCTTTTAAACATACCTTAGTTTTCTTCACTTTTCTCAACATATTTGTTGTACTGTTTCCGTATGAAAGACCTAGATGATGAATTTGGTTCCATTTCTAGCACTATTGTTCTAACGTTAAAGTTAACGCTGCAGTCGTACGCGTACGAGTGGTTCTGAAATCTTTGAATTTCAATTAGGTATTTTAACTAATTGAAACTGCATTTACAATGTCCCCGAAGATTTCTAGTGGATTAGTCCGCCATAAACACCGAAATGAGCTATTATTTGTAAGTAGTTATAAGCTTATTTTCGGATGTATTCGAAGGTTTCGAATGGTATCGTTCGGATAAAACCAATTCGAGCTTACAGGAGTGATCAGCCTCCTTGAATCGAATTAATCAAATGGATTTGATTTCAATTCAAGTGTTTTTGAACTTTTTCCGAATCCATTTAAAATTATATTTGTTTCATTTGAAGCAGAATTAGTGGTCTTCAAATGAATTCGTCTGCACCCTTATTCGACTCGAGTTAACACTCGCACGCAGCCTTAGTCCACACCACAGCTTGAGCACTGAAATTTCATTTTGTTATAGTGGAGCATTAACCCCAATGTCATTATGTCCATTTCTGTGCAAACCGTGTTGCACTACTGTCAAAATTGTGAGATATTACCCTTTCAAAATGTGCTAGACTTTTGGGTCACCCTGCATAGAGCTGATTAAGGCAGGGGGAGGGTGATAATATTTGAAATATACTTGCTACTTTGAGAATAAAGCAAAGAAATAAAATAAACTCGATTGACTTTGCCATATATCTGAAATATTAACATTGAAATTATATTGACAGTTGCAATATACGATATGAGGTGTGTTCAAAAATTATCGAACCTTAATTTTTTCTGCAGCAACAAATAAGATGCAGAGCCCTCTTTCTGTGTGGATGAGAAGGAGACGTTCATGAGAACATGTGGATTTTTTCCTGTCCACAGATGGCATAGTTTCTGATAATCGGTGTATGAGCTAGGATATGCAACGAGCACTTGTTGGATTGTGAATGGTAGCGAAAACGACAGAACGAGTTAAGCAGAAACCAACAGGATTTTGGGGACGATGCCACGAGCCCATTCTTCGCATCTGATTCCGACTTTTTTGGTCAAACACAGCATTTCTGTGCTTTCTCAGGCTCCCTACTCACCCGATATTGCTCCGAGCGATTTTTGACTATTCCCCAAGTCAAAAATTCTGCTGAAAGGGACCAATTTGAATCGAGAGAGGATATATGCGAAATGCGACGGCTCACCTGAACACCAGATGCGTTCCAGAAGTGCTTTCAACAATGGTGGAACTACTGGGAGAAGCGTGTGCATTACCAAGGTGACTACTTTGAAGGAAATGAGAGGAAATGTCTAATGTATTTTTGCCGACCAAAGGTTCAATACTTTTTGAACACGCCTTGTCATTTTGAAAAGTAGACTAAGAATGCATTTATTTTTTTGAAGGTTTAGGCGCACTCCAGCAACTGCTTATGCATTGGAATCGACTTCTCATGCGGTCATTCGTACCTTTTTAGAACTTGGAGACACAAATACATTAATGCGAATGCTTAATGATCGAGTTAATTATGGAATTTTTCATGATTTTTTCACTGCCAATTTGATGATGGACTATTTCATTAAAAAAGAAAATTATCGAGGTAGGCAACTTAAAAGAAATTGAATGACTAAGCGTTTTTCATTTTGATTGAGTCTTTTGTTCTGTTCTCATTAGATGCAGCAAAAGTTGCTACGTTAATGATGTTACAGGAAGATTTTGAGCATCCCATTTCAAATCAATTGGCACTGTACTCGTGCCATAAGTTTTTGCAATCTCCTCAACCCGAACCATGGGATGAAGAAGCTGAAGAATCAAAACAAGAACAAGAGGAGGAAGAAGAAGTAAAATCATTAATTTAAAAATGATAATTATGTGATTTTTTTAAAAATTTTTCAGCATTACAAAATGTTGGATATATACTGTCATATCAATGAATTATGACCAGCACCCCTTCAAAGCACACGCATGGTTCACCCCAACAACGATTACACATTGCAAAATTTGCATAACAGGCTGAGAAAGCTTTAAAGCTGGTGCATCAGATGGCAGGTGCACGAGCCTCGAGATGGGTAAACGTCCGGATCTAACGGACATCCAAAAAGGGATGATAATAGGCTATCGCAGCAAGTGAACGGCGCGATTTGTGAACTGTTCACGGTCCGCTGTAGTGAAGGTGTACAAAGAGTGGACAGCAGGGACAGAAATCGGGTCACGAGCCATCGACGACTCGTAAAAGGTGACAGGACCACAGTCCATCGACTGACCACCAGATTCGTCAGTGGTGCTAACAGACATGTATCCGACATTACTGTCGAACACACCTCGCTATGGATGGGCCTGAACAGTCGACGCGTGGTTGCTACACCCGTGTTGACCAGGGGTTGTCATCGACGACGCCTAGAGTTTGCACGTGAGCACCGCCATTGGACCACAGACGAGTGGGCTAAGGTCGCCTTCTCCGACGACTCCAGGTTTTTACTCTATAAGATTGATGGGCGATGGCCAGTGCGTCGTGGACGCCATGAAAAGAGACTGCAGGAGGCTATTGTGGGCCGGAAACAGGCTGGTGGGGGTAGAGTGCATGTATGGGGGATCTTCTGTTGAGAGCAGTTAGGTCCACTGATTTGAATGCCTGTGGCTGTCTGTCAATCTTACTGGACCAAGTGCACCCGTACATGCTCACGATGTTGGATTATTATATGCAATTTTTTATAATACGCAATAGTAATTTTTTTTTTAACTTTTACTTTGCATAATTTTATTCTGAAAATTATGATACTTTTCAACGCAATTTCCACCTACCGGTATATTAAGGCACTCATCATATTGTACAACAAATTTCTGATTTCCATCCTCATTGAAATCAGCCGCCAGATTTGCTAACCACTCCAGCACAGAGTTGCACAAAAAAACAATCGTTTAGCCATTGTTTGACTCTCCTCGAGAGGTACCGTGGAAAGGGGATAAATTTTTAAGCCAAATTGTCACTGGTGATGAATCACGAGTTGCTCACGTTACACTGGTATCAAACCAACGATCCATGGAATGGGGTATGATGGGTATTCCACATCACCTGAGAAAGTCAAGTTCAAGCAAACAATTTCAGCCCGAAAAATCATGTGCACTGTTTTGGGATAGGCAGACCGTTTTGCTTGTGGATTTTTTGCCTCTGGGTAACACTAGAGTGCTTAGGAAATCAGGCAGCCGATTTCTAAGAGGATGATGGAATTCCGAAGCTGGTCATATTATATGATAAGTGCTTTAACGTAGTTGGAAATCTTTCTTTCTCTAAAGTCTGATGTTTCCAAAATGCCTCGTGTACCACAAAGTGAAACTGACAACCATTTTCAGCGATCGCCATTAGTATCGCCATCTGGTGAGGAAAAAACAAATGTCTGAAGGAGATTTTTGGTCACCGGTTCCCTTAGCACTGTCCGCTGTCAAGTGGAACCGATAACAATTGTTCACTCGCCTTTGTTTACATGCTTCGAAATTTCAGTTCAGATTTTTCCAAGGACCTTATTCTCCAAAGATCTTAATAGTTATATATTTTTAACTGTGTATTCCGTGAAATTTTTTTAAGATAATTAGCATGTATCTATTTGTAAATTAACATTGATGTACATTTCTAAGGTAAATGAAATGATGCTCAAATGTAGAATACACTAAGTGAGTAAGAATAAAGTAAGCCTAATGTAATGGTCATATCATCAGTGCCTTTGTGGTTATACCAATTCTCTTTTGTTCATAACTCGACAGAAGTGGATATACCGGTGCATGAATGAGTTTCTGTTGCCTTTGCACTTTCAATGTATACGGTTCTGATTCTCAAAACATAAATTTCACAAGCTGTAAGCCTGTCTACCTTGTGGACTGGTAATGTTATGAAGTAGATTAAGGTCCAGGCTTTCATATCTTCTTCTTATTGTGCTGTCTCCTATCGGAGGTTGGCGACCAATTGATACAGGCGAACTAGGAATGCAGTGGTTTTCCATTGCCTTCCACATCTACAGGGTGTTTCAAAATTATGTACAATAAATTTAGTGACATATTCTTCAGGTCAAAAGAAGACGAAAATGTTCTATAGCACTTTGTCTGGAAACGATTTGTTTGCGAGTAATCCAATATGATAGAGTAGGGAAGCACGGTAGTTAGCGGATGATATTTTAGCAGTTCCAGCGTTTCGACCCTACACTAGGTTGAGTGGTTTGTTCCATTTAAACCTACTTTAGGGTTAAATAATAAAAAAGACAAGTGTGGATAATTGTAATGGTAAACTTAGAACTAATAAACTCTTTAACCACAACGATAAAAGAGAGTGGTTAAAGAGTTTATTAGTTCTAAGTTTACCATTACTTTAGGGTTGTTCCATTAGTTGTGTACGGTTGTTTCCATTACTGTACATCCACTTCAGAAATATCAATTTCAGAATGTTTGCGTGCTTTGGCATACGCATTACGATTTATGTAAAAAAAAAAAGTCATGTACACGTATTCCAGTGCAGAATACACAGACATGCACCTAATGTGTGGTCTTGCGGACGGAAATGCTGTGGAAGCAAGAAGACTCTACCAAGAACACTTTCCGAATAGACGTTTGCCAAATAACCGAACATTTGTATCTGTCGACAGACATTTGAGGGAGCGTGGCTCCTTTGGCCGTCAAACAGAACAAGGACGGCCTGTAGCACATTCTCCGGATGAGGAGGATGTGATAACTGACATCATACATGATGAACCACAGACAAGCACCCGTTGTATTTCTTCCATGGTACACATTCCGCACTCATCTGTTTGGCGCATTCTTTACCGTCAGCTTTTGCATCCATACCATCTGCAACTGGTTCAGGCACTGAACCCAACGGACTATCCACACTGACAACGATTTTGCCAATGGATACAACGTTGTCATGCTGCAGACCCTAGTTGTCTCAGCCAGATACTTTTCACGGACGAAGCAACCTTCACCCGGACAGGAATCGTAAATTCTCACAACCAGCACCATTGGGCAGATGCTAACCCGCACGTTACCAGAGCTCGAGCGCATCGAGAGCGTTTCTCCGTGAACATTTTGTGTGGAATTGTTGAAAATAACTTAATTGGCCCTTATGTGTTGCCGCCACGATTGACTGGGTGAACGTATCTTTTGTTTCTGCAGAATGCATTGACAGAACTACTGGAAGATAAGATAAGATCTAACATGTGGTTCATGCATGCTGGCGCTCCAGCACATTTCAGCCATGTTGTGCGAGCACACCTTAATGCTGCATACACGAATCGATGGATAGGTCGAGGTGGACCAGTAGCGTGGCCTGCAAGATCACCCGACTTTAATCCCTTGGACTTTTTTCTGTGGGGTCATGTGAAAACGATCGTCTACAGCACAGAAGTTCCTAACATTATGGATCTGCGACAACGAATTGAAAATGCATGCCAAACCGTTCGTAATGCTGGCGACGAACTCTTCCATGACATCAGACGGTCGCTCATGCAACGAGCTGAAGCATGCGTGCGAACTGGTGGCGGGCACTTTGAACAATTCCTGTAATTTGGAGCCACGGGTTTAGTTGGCTGTATCGCGTAAATAAATCGTTTCCAGACAAAGTGCTATAGAACATTTTCGTCTTCTTTTGACCTGATGAATATGTCACTAAATTTATTGTACATAATTTTGAAACACCCTGTAGATGTAATTGCAGGTGCTTAATAACAACTGCTGTATGATGTCAATAGCAGCCAGGACCGATGGCTTTACGTACCCTCCAAACTTGGGGGGGGGGGGGGTAAGATCTTATGTCACTAATGGTCACCCATCCAGTGACTAGCTTGCCTGAGGTTGCTTAACTTTCTCACTAGCTTTCGTATAAGGTGTGTTAAAATTTTTCTTCCTTGTTTTTTTTTTTTTTTATATCAAAATAGTACTTATTTAACGAGTCAATTTATTATAAATATACGAGGAATGTCTTTTTAACGTTGTAGGTAATAATGCGGGTACAATATGTGGAGCAACCTTATTTTGACGACCATTTTGATTTACGAAAACCAAACCATTTGGTCGGAAAAACTTTAGCCTTATTGGGCGGAAAGTTTAATGATTCAATTGGTTTAACTTCTCAATTGATGGGTACGTACAATCCTGCTTGGTAATGATTTTTAATGGAAGGAAAAATTCCGTAAGCTAAACTCTGTTTGGTTTTCTTCTTCTTCTTTTCTTTGGTAGGATGGGCTTTATTTGAAAAATGGGAGCAAGTGGAAAAATTACTAGAAGAAATATCTGTGGACAAAAATCTTGTTCTTTTACAAGAAGGGGTATGCTTATTTTCATTGGCGTTTTAATGTTTAGATAATGAGAAGAAATGATGCTAACATATCCCCACCCATCTCCAATTTTCTTTTCTTAGGTAGAGCAGTTTAAGAAGCATGTCCAAGAGATTTCTGATAGCGAAAGACAATCTTCTATCAGTTCATCTCTAGAGAAATTGAGCAGCAACGGACAAATTATGGAGGGCAACATATTAAATTTAATCAAAGACAATGTAAGTCCATTTAATAAGCGTACAGCAAAAATTCAAGGGATGATTCTTTGAGTTATTTTAAGAATATTTTTTCCTTTGATGATTTTTGGAATGCTGCCAAATTTTCGACGATACAAGGCGATAAAGATTTTTCGACAATAACAATGCTGATATTTTATAACAACATTCTGATTACTAAAAACCACTGGATTGGTCGAAGTGGACCTCACTTATGGTCTGCTCGATCCCCAGACTTAAATCCCTTAGATTTTTTCTATGAAGTCATTACTTTACACTACTCCAGTGGAAAATGCAGACAATTTGAGAAATTGAATGGTAGATGGGTATAGAGATTGTGCAAATACGACTGATGCGACTTCTTTTGTCGCTGAAGCTAAACTAATCGAGGAAAACATTTGCCAATTTACATTATGACCAATACGGACAAGAGAACATTATGTCATTTACACCTTGTATGGACATGGGAGTTGGCAGGAGGGGGCGTGGGCACTTGCCCTCTCCCCTAAATCAAGTAAACTTGCTTACAAATACTTGATTTTTGCCGAAAATAAGATTACACGGCCAAATTTTGAAGTATTGGTATTGGCTTTATTCAGCAAAGATGAAGCTAATATTTGGTACACTAGTCCACATAATTTTCTCACATGTATATTTGACTCCCCCCCCAGCCCGACAAATTCTGGTTACGCCCTTGGGTATGGATTTGTTGCTTTCCAGCTTTCTAACTTTGTCAATCAATCATCCATCCTTATCTCCCATAGTTCATTCTGTTATTTTTTCAGCAAGGTTAATAAAACACCATGAACTCTCAAAATTAACACAAGAATATCCAACAAGCAGGGGCGAGTGGTAGATTATCTCTGTATGATGCAAGTCCATGCAATGCCGCCCCCAAACAGTGTCACCTGATGCGGCTGCCTCACTGCATCATAGCACGCCACAGTCATAGCAAAGACATATTTCAGACTGAAGGATCGCTCATCCTATATGCCACAGTCCATCAGTGTACAAAAAAAAACAATTACAGAAGATCAACTAAAGTTAAGGATTTTAAAACCATGGTATATTATTTTTTGGGCATGTTCAGGCGTTATTTTTCAATTCAAAGGACGCCCACGTGGTTCTCCATTCTAAAAACTCGCTACAGCGTAGTGGCACACCGTTCAGCAAATATCTCGGAAACTGGTCGACTGAATTCAACTAAATTTTGTCACCTTATAGGAACTAATGTTCCCTATAATCCCTAAAAATTTCAAGTTCATAACTTTAATAGTTCCGATTAACGGTCTCGTTGAGTGAACCAAACTTGAGTCAACCGCTCAAGATTTCTTCGATTTATTTACATTTTTTGCCGCTAGGTGTCTCAGGCGCCAGTTGTACGAGGCCTATACTGCAATAAGAAACAACTTGGTGTTTTTGGAAGAGTTCGACTAGTCGGTGACGAGTAGATTGGATTCATGTATCTCGGCAGTTATTGTAGATAGACAAGCTTTACATGGATTATTAGGTAATAAAAGATTGCTTTTGTTAAAAAGCCTTTATCGCCCTTCCAAACAAAGCGACATTCCAAAAATCTTCAAAGGACAAAAGATTTTAAAATAGCCCAAAGAATCGCCCCTTGAATTTTTGCCTTATGTTTAGTAGAATTCACAGGCACATTTATTAGAAACTTAAACCACTTGAGGATGGGGACATAGTCTTTGAAATATCTATCCAGTTCTTTTTATGTAAGTTTTAACAGGACAAAAAGATGCTGCCTGTATCCCCTACTTATTTGGGAGAGTGACATCATAGTGAATCATCTGCACATGGTCAGTTACTCTATTCTTCATCACCCGTTTGCCTTACATCTAACAAATTTGAAATTTACTTCAAGCCCTTCTTAAAACCAAAAAATGAGAAATTCCCAAAATAGAATGTACTTTTTGCACTTGGGTATTGTTATCAAATCAATAACATTGGCAATTATTAACAAATTTACCTCTGCCCATTCATATTTTCTATATTTTTGACATAGAAGGTTGAAATTTGGAACAAAGCTTATCATGGGCATATCCTAGTTTGGTTTTGATGGGGATGGAAGTTATGCTGTGTTCACACTACACCTTGATCACGATTACTAAACCGAGGTTAGCTAATCAAACACTTCCCGTTCGCACTGCATTCAAGGGAAACTGTGTTTTCTATGATTTTTTCCTTACAACTGTGTCAATAGATGGCGATGAGGGTAGCAGCTGGCTTCCTCAGGCATCAAATCTTGCTGTTAGCGAAATTACAATGAATGGAGCAGAACATTTCGATGGTACATGTGGCAATTACGTTTAGCCTTTCTCAAATTTGAAAATTTATCTCCCAAAACATATATAAGACTTTGGGTTTCTTTTCTTCGCTTTCACTTAACCACTGTTTTATTTTCCTGTTTCTTGCCACTAACCAACTTATGACATCACTAGCTGGGTTAAAGGAACACTGTTACTTAACCGAGCTGAACACACGGTTCGGTAACGAGAGGCAGGCTGCACAGCTCTTCTTGATTGCAATCAATAGCGACTTTTCGGTTATAATTATGAGTTTTCCGGTATGTTGTATATATCGTAAAACTACTTTGCGGCGGGCTGTCCGTTTCACTTTATAAGTTACAGCTTGACTTACAGCCAGCAGGCTCTAGCGCCTAGTGCACATGACTGGTTTCCAATCTAATTTCCAGTTTCAGTAACAAAAATGGAGGCATCCACTGCACTTTTGTTATTTGATCCGATATCCTTATGAAGGTTTCATTGTTGCTAAAGCACTACAAAGACAATTAAACCTGAGGTAGCAGTAGTTTCATTATCATGAAGTCAATCCGAATTTATCTCGATATATCATTAGGGCACCTGACTCGTTATTTGATTATCCTACGGTTTTCCTTTAATTTTCTTTTCAGTTATGCAATGCGATAAAAGCTCACGAAGCCGATGACATTCGACGAATGCAAGAGACGTATTTAAAATGGGGTGAAAACCGACATAACGTTCTAGGCAAGCAGATGGCCAAATATTTGCGAGAGCAAAGGATTCGACATATAATCGAAAAGGAAAAAGAACTGAAGAAGAAAGAGGAGCTTTTGTTTTTCTTTGAAAATTTAGAGAAGCACAGGTTAAACATCCCCCCTCTGGAAGAAGACGAAATGATCAACGAAGAAGGCATAATATCTGGCAGATCTCTCTTAGAAGTTCCACCGGAAATTGAAGGCAAAACGGGAAGGTGTGTATATTGGAAAATCTCCCTCAAAAGAACAAATATATATAGTAACATTAAAAAAAAAAGTATTTTATTTTTATCCAAATGAAGTTCTGGTCTTCAGTTCACAATTTTCTAGCAATTAAAAAAGAAATGTCGCCCTTGCACGAAAGGCCCAAATTTTGTTGATTAAATGAAGTTTTTCGACACGAGATAATTTATCATAAATATAACTTTATGCACTCATTTTTCTCCTACAGGTTTTCTGCAGGCATTATAGAACAACATGATCCATGGTGGAGATGGAAAGAAACAAAATTAGAAGATTCAATTAAAGACATTTTAGCAAATCCAAATGTTAATGAGCCTAAAAAATAAACCAATTTTTTTTTAAAAAAAGTCTGTCTTATTTTTTTAGCGAATTTAAAAAAAAATTGATATTATTCCTCTTCTTCTCAGAAGAGCATGTCAGTTTGTGTATAAAAAAAAATTTACAATTCCCCTCCGAGACTACAATGTTGCCAAGATTTTTTCTGCCATTACAGTCGTCCAACTTACAACTTCATTAGGCGAACGTTCGAGAACTTTTTTTAAATTCTTAATGACGTGCCTGAAATGAAATAGAA
>JAHWFO010117768.1:3213-21422 GCA_023313115.1 Rhysida immarginata | reverse complement strand
ATGGGTGGAATCTGCCGGCTGTTTAACCTGCATTTCTATGGCTTTTTTCTAAATTTTTAATTGAATTGGTGAGATCAAAAAGAAAAAGATTCCAGTTTTTGGCTAAATTAAACTTATATAACCATTTTGTAGCTTTTACTTAGATGCATCAACTGATGTAAAGAAGGAAAAGATTCTCTGTTCTGTACTTGACTATTTAAGGTTGAACTTTGTAGTGAGATCTAAAAGGAAAACATTCCTGGAATGTTTTCTTTTTTGATCTCAACTGGGGCAGCATTTTAGAGTTCTGCCGCTAGAAGTGCTAGAATACGTATCAGCTGTCACTGAGAACAAAGCATTAGTTGTTTAGGTTACAACAGTGAGAAAGAAGCTTTCGTGTTGAACAACTGTTATTTTACTCTTATTAAAATTTCATAAACATAAGTGGATTTTGAACTTGTTGATTAAAATATAATAAAATGTCTGAAAGTGAATGTGAAAGTCCTGTGAAGAAGTGGAGAGGAAGTGGAAACATGAAGATTGCAATGAAAGAAGCTAGGCTAAAAGGTGAAGAATTTGTGACAAGAGCAGGCAGGTTAGTTGAACAAAAAAATCTGATTGGTAAACAGAGATGTACACAACTTTTTACAAGTACAATGAACAAAAGGAACAGATTATTAAAGTTGTTTATAGCGGAAGACCAAAAAACGAAAGTGAAATGTACCTAATGGGTTTGATAGAGTGTAACAATGTAAACCGCCATAGGCCTAAATCAAACGAATCTCAGCAATTCCAGTTTTCTTTTAAGTATTTTGCAATTAAAGACAACAATCATGCTGAAGTATGTAGAAACGCATTTCTCAGCTTACATTCTATTACAAGCAAAGTTGCCTTTAGATTGACTTCATTGCTGTCTAAAGGTAAATCACCAGTTGATATGAGAGGAAAACATCCAAACCACATAAAATACCTCAAGAGGCTTTGGTAAAGCTCAATGCCCATATCGATAGTTTTCCAAAAAAAATTCCCATTACTCAAGTACAAGCATAACTTACCTGGAAGCTGGATTGTCAGTTAAAAAAATGCATGATATGCTAATTGAAAAACACCCTGATCTAAACAATATAATAAAGTATGAATATTTTTTAACCTTTTATAATGTTAATTACGGCTACAGATTTGGTCGACCACAGGTTGATGTGTGTTCAACCTCTGAAGAGCTGGGCACAAAAATAAAATCTCAAACCTTAATTGACAACGCCAAGCGAGTTGCAACTGCCGAACTATTAATACATAAAGGTAGGGCTTGTAAATTTTACAAAAAAATCCAACATATCATCAAAGTTTGCAGATCACAAACTAGTGTTCTTGGTATCGTCTTTGATTTTATGCAAAATTTGCCACTCTCTTGTATGCCAGTACAAGATATGTACTACTTGAGAAAGTTGTGGCACTGTGTTTTGCGTCAACAGTCTTAGTGATAAAAAATCAGTTTTCTACACCTACCATGAGGGTGTGGCAAAATAGGGTCCTGATGAGGTCAGCTTAATGCTAAGCCACTACATTGAGAATCACTTTTCACCAGATGTTAAAGAAGTGAATGTGTTTTGTGATCCTTGTCCAGGACAAAACCGGAATCATACTCTGATTAGATACTTCTCAAGCCTTACCATCACAAAACGGTTTAACAAAATAAACATGTACTTTCCTGTTCATGGACATAGTTTTCTTCCTTGTGATAGGAATTTCGGGGTGATTAAAAGAGTTGTCCGAAACATTGATCGCATTTACAGTCCGGATCAATATGATGAAATTATCCATGGAGCCAAAAAATACCCCCATTGTTTAAAGTTCACCAAGTTAAAACTGAAGAAATTAAAGACTTCAAAAATTGGTGGTCCACTTATTTTAAAAAAACTTGCAAGAGTTTGACTCAAGATTCTAAGGAATCTTTTAAATTGGGAAATGGTCACTTTTTGAATTTATTTCATTATTAAATTTATTTTTCATTCTTCATTTTAATTTCAATAAATAAAAAAGTTAATTTGAATTTGTGACGGAATAACGTCTTCTTGTCACTCAATAGTACTACTAATTACGCTAATCAACTCTCTTAAACACTTACCTTAGCTGTTCTTAGTTACTAGAATGATAATAGCCCTTAACTCCTGTGATCGTATAGTGAATGCTTTTTATATGGCTAACCTTGTATCATTATCTTAGCCAGTACGATACCAATATGTATTAAATCCCTTTTTTAAATGTAGCTTAATATTACCGTGCTTAACAACCATCAATAATGTGAAAAGAAGGAACTTCTAAATTTTGAATAAATGAAATCTATTTATTAAAAATTTTTAAAATATAGTATGATAAAGGTCAACGCCCTATTTTGTTTTGTGACGGGACATGTGTGATATTTCGTTTTATATCTCACATGGCCCGCCACTACAGATATGCCGTTTATTAGGCATATCTGTGTTGTATAATTTTAGTCGTAATACAGGATATTGGGGGTGAAATTAGCAAAGAAAGCAGAAAATAGAAATTGCATTTGTTAGTTAGTAAAAAGGGGGGGGGGGGTTGTATAAGGCGTTAAGATAGGAAAATTTGTTAGCTATGAAGACAGGAATTAAATTTTAATAGAAAAGAAAACGAAGGGAGAACTTGGGCTTTATTTCATTTTGTTTTATTGCTCCCGTTCGGTTTTATGTGATGGCATTGGCAAGGAGAAAATTGATATTAAATATGATGAAATGTTCTGTAATGGCGACACTGGGCTCGACAGAAACATGTGCTTTCTTTGTTTAAAGTTTCGGCGGGAAATCAATGAAGAAACAATGGTATGAGGAAGTAGAGAAAGAGCTGCCACAACAATGACCTTCACCCGGAGTTCCTGGAATTTTCGACAGAGCAGCCAATAAAGTGAAAGGAAAAAGCAGGAACAGTGGAAGGAGATGGAATGGAAAAAATTATATATATTCAGTGCCGAGACTTCGAGTAGAATAGAAGCAAGAACTTGACTCAAAAGAAAAAGGTGAATATCTCAGTGTGGGTGTTCAGGAAAGCACGACCAGGCAGGGCCGAGCAGCAGACCATAGATGAGCGAGACCAGTGAGAGCGGCGGCAGGATGTAGGAACCGGCCACTCCACGACCGTTCCGAGCCTCGGCGGCGAAAGGTAGGTGAAGTCGCTTGAGCGGCAGGTGGTTTCGGCTGGCGAGGAGCACAGTGCAGGAGTATGGGCGTGAGCGGTTGGGACTGCGGACTGGGGAGGTCGGCACGATAAAGTATAGCTTCGTGGCCGTATCTCCCACCGAGTCAGCAATCGGCAGACATACGGGCACTGGGGCCTCTGAGCAGCGCGGGACACCTGTGGCTAGTGCCCCACGACGTAACTCAGACAGCCGGGCTGTAGGGAGAGCGAGGCGTGTGGGGGCTAGCTTGCAAGAGCCGACGGATCCTACCGCTCGCTGGCCGAGAGATAGCAAGGAGAAGCAGACTGACCAGCGATGGGCAGCGTCTCTCACCGGGCAGCCAACGTGGGAGCTCTGCTACAGAAAGGCATAACGACGGCGGGAATGCAGTGCTCCCTTGAATGGAAGGAGACTGAGACATGGTAGTGACTGTGCACAAGTAACTGCAACGTTCAGATAAGTACTGTGTAGTGTGTTTATCGGTTCATGTGTTGTGCTATTAATGAAAGCGAATTAGTTTTATTATAATGAGTATGGTGGGAAGTGCAGCAATACTTTTAGGAGTAGAGCCAGTGTTGGACGTCTATTGTGATAGTGATGGATGGTTAAATTAGCATTAATACGATTGTGAGATATTAAAGTTTTTGTGATATTTGTATTTAATAGCATGCATCAGTGAGAATAATAATTAGAGTGTATTTTATTGAAGTTTCAAAACTCGACTTAATTTTTCTTTTCTTTTGTATTATTATTATCTATATTCGAAACATTTACTTTAAATAAAGTTCAAATTTCCTTTTTTTTGTTCATATTAAAGAAATGATTCTGTTTAATTTATTCTTTTATGTTTTTTAGTTTGTTAAGTGATTATTGCCAATGCCATTGACATGGAAACGAAAAGGGAGGGGGGGTGTATAACTTTATAAAGGAGTTTAATTCAAATGGGTGTTGGGGAGTTTAACAATGGGAAGGTGTGAAGGTTGAGCCACATTAAGGTAAGTGAGGGAATTTAATAGTAGACAAGACAGACCACTATACGATCATACTAAATAGGAATTGAGGCTAATCGATAGTTGATGGAAATGATTTGCCTAATTAAATTAATAGAGTAGTCTCTAGCTATCGGAATAAGTGCGGAGCGAGGGTGTTGTTGCGTCACAAAATGCATTGGGACGCTTCAGCATCAACGTTTCGTCACATCTGGTGCCGTGACTTAAAGCTAGTGGCGTAACGTGCACCCTTCTCGGGGGCTTTAACGAGCGCGCTAGCCGTACCTGGGGGATTGGGGGCCACTATACCGTGACCATTTAGGCAAACGGGGAAATCGAGTGTGTCTAGGGAAGGAAATACATTATGTGCCGACCGGGTGGAGACGTGTGGCGACGAGGGGTAGGTATGCGATCAGGGCATCGGGTACTGAAGGCAGGCCCGTAGGCCGAGCTACGACGCGTACCCCTTTGCAGCGGAGCTGGAAGGAGAGGGCGTGTGGTATCGGCGGCGAGAATCGCAAACCTATCAACCGTTTAGCTGTTCACCTACACACGGGAGGAACACAGGTTGCGGGATTTGACAGTAACCTGGGGAAGGAATAGTTTATGGGCAGCTAGCTGAGTGACGGGACAATCGAGTCTTTCTAGGGATGGGGAAGAACTTATGGCCGACTGGGTGGAGACGTATGGCGACGAGGGGTAGGTATGCGATCAGGGCATCGGGTACTGAAGGCAGGCCCGTAGGCCGAGCTACAATGCGGACCCCTTTGCAGCAGGGCTGGAGGTGAGAGGGCATGTGGTCGGCGGCGAGCATCGCAAACCTATCAACCGTTGGCCGCCCGTCTACACACGGGAGGAATACAGGTTGCGGGATTTGAGAGCAACCTGGGGATGGGATAGCTTTTGGGCAGATAGTTGAGCGAGGGACTGGTTGGTCATTTTGAGCTTATTATTAAAATTACAAAGAGTAATTTGTTTTTGGGGGGGTAGGGGTAAAGCTCTGTGACGGGTCATGTGTGATATTTCGTTTTATATCTCACATGGCCCGCCACTACAGATATGCCGTTTATTAGGCATATCTGTGTTGTATAATTTTAGTCGTAATACAGGATATTGGGGGTGAAATTAGCAAAGAAAGCAGAAAATAGAAATCGCATTTGTTAGTTAGTAAAATGGGGGGGGGGGGGTTGTATAAGGCGTTAAGATAGGAAAATTTGTTAGCTATGAAGACAGGAATTAAATTTTAATAGAAAAGAAAACGAAGGGAGAACTTGGGCTTTATTTCATTTTCAAGGATACACGAGTGGATGTGTGGGTGGAATTTAGATTAGAATTTGTTTTTGTCTCATTTGCGAGGTTTGGAAGCCCAGGGTGAGGCGACGTCAGATCACATGGGGTGCATGGAGCGCTTCGTCTGTATGGAGTCACTGATTGAGAATATAGCCAGTTTGGTGACCAAGATGCTTTTGACAGGGGGGCATGGACGAGAAGTAAATGCGAGTGGTGTAGGGGTAAACTCCAGGTCGGACTGTCCAAATGGAGGTGAGTAGGCTATGGGGGGTCTATGGAGACGGCCTCTGAGTGGGTCATGTTGCGGGTACCTGGAAGGGGGGCCAATAATATGAGGTGGAAGGGGCCATTTAAGGTGCAAACGTCAGATGGGGCAGGTTGGGTGAAATTAGAGGGCCTTCGGTTTGGGGATACCAAATGAGTAAGGGCGGAGCAAATTTGGAAGCCCTGGCAAAATAGGGGGTATAAGCAGAGGAGTGGAATGCAGGGCAGGGCTGCAGGTTGTGAACGTCCAACCACTGTGATTGATAGGGGAGCGTATGTCCCAGGTGAGGACCCATGGCATGTTCAGCTTACAAGCGAGGGTTGGTAGATAGTCCAGTCCGGAATGACGACCAGGGAGACAATGGTGGATTGTTTGCGCAGCTTACGGACTCAGTGGCAGCACAGGCAGATGGGTGTACATCAGATGGGCCAGACATAATGATGGAAGCCTATGCAAATACGGGAGCTGCGCCAGATATCAACCCACAAATTACATCGATGGTGGTATCTTATGAGGAGGTGTCTGGTTTTGAGGAGCAAGGGAGCATGTTCATGATTGATAACGCAAATGTAAATGGCATGAAGTGCTATGAAAGCTCGACGAGTGAGGATTTGGTAGAAGAGGGGGATATGATGAGTGGAAGTGTTGAATTACGGGAACACGGAGCAATACCGATAATGCAAGCATTGCATAACTCTCAGGGAGTCTGTTTGACTCATGAGGCAGTGGAGGGAACGGAGGGGAACTAAAGTGAATCAGTTCATAACTCTTGGGAGGAGTTACCTCTGGAGAAGGAGGAGTTACCTGACACTGAAATACATGCACTGAGTTTGGGGCTTGATGTAGATACCCAGTCTGGTTCAACAAATGAACGCCATTCCGAACCATCGCAGAGCGTGGATATTAAGCAAAATAATGGGCAGCCACGTAGCCCGATAAGAAAGGGAGAAAGATGTTGTGCATGGAAAAATGGGATGGTGGTACACCACTCAAAGTTAAAATGTACTGTGCTGGCGTTGGAGGGTACCGAGTCAAAAAATGCTGCGAACAATGAGGTAAAACAGAACGTGAATGCAGCGCGTGAAGAATGCGGAAAGGGTGGTGCGAAACCAGAAGGGGTGGGTGATCGCAAGCCGGGGAAGAAAAAGAAAACACGGGGTGGAGTTAAACAACCAGTGAAGAATAAGGAGGAGGATGTAGTAGGAAGAGCAAAAGATGGAAGTTAGGAATGAGAGAGGTGATGGAAGTGTGTGGGACGAGGCTTCAGCCGCGTGAAGGGCAGTGGCGTTGGCTCTGGCTCGGAAGTTTGCTAATTGTTAAACTTTGGTTGTTGGTATTGTATTTGTATTAACAAACATAGTTAAGGGAGATATGTTTGAATAAATTTGAGTTACGAATCGTTAGGTATGCTATTTACTGGTAATTTGGAATTTGATTTGGAAGCTGACTGAATTGTCTAATCGGTACGGAGTAAACGTGTAATAAAAGCATTTGAGAGATAAGGTAATCATTATATGAATTGTTAAATGAGTTTCTAAGTAGAGTGAAATGGGTATTGCAAAGGAGGTTTGAGGGTAGGTATTAACGGCGTTTGTCTGTTGGTGTATTTGATTAACGTTTTGAGCAGTTTTGATATACAGTGGCGGCCAAATGTTTATGACCACATGAAAACAATTCACTTTTTACGTCATTAAAGTGAATAAAATTAGTTAAAAATTAAAATATTTATAAAATTTCTAAAATACAATTACTAGTTGCCACCCCTGTCAAACAGTGTTACATTCGATATATGCAAACAAGTTTTACCTTATAAAAATGGGTTTGCTCCACTTTCTTAAGTGGACAAAAGTTTAGGACCAAGTTTAAGAAGTTGAACACAAATGAACTCAATGTAAATGTAAGTTTTAAATTACTGTGAATGTAATAATAAATCACTTCTTTAATTTGTATGTATTCAATTTAACGTATATTTGAACTTTTAAAGATGGGAAAAGCAAAGAATATTACGCCCGAAACTCGGTTGCGAGTAAGACAGTTGAGACAGCAAGGTTTAAGCTATTCGGTAATTGCATAACAGCTAGGCTGCAGCAAAACATCATGCATGCGTGCTATCCAACTCTACAATGAGACAAAAGATTTCAAAGACCGACCAAAAAGTGGCAGACCTCGAAAAACTGATGAAAGAATGGACCATCACATCAACCGTTTGTCAGCAAATGATAGTCATCGGACTGCCAAAGATATCAACACTACTATATGGAGTTTGAAATTGGCATCTGTAAGCACTAGAACCATCAGACTGCGATTGAACCAGTTTAAATCGTTTGGCAGAGTAGCACGGAAAAAACCATTAGTGTCTCTCAAAAACTGAAAAGCTAGATTGGAATTTGCTCATGCTCATGTCAACTGGACACCTCAACAATGGCAAAATGCACTTTTTTCTGATGAAACCAAGATTAATTTGTTTGATAGTGATGGTAGAATGTATGTAAAGCGCAGAAAAGGAGAAGAATTTGATCCTCGCTGTATCAAGCCTACTGCCAAGTTTGGAGGTGGTAACATAATGGTGTGGGGGTGTTTTTCTCGACGATGAACACAACCTCTGAAATTAACTGACGGGATAATGGATCGCTACGTCTATAAAAATATTCTTGAAAATACCATGTTGCCTTACGTTGATGACAATTTGCCTCTGAAGTGGACATTTCAACAAGACAATGACCCTAAACATGCCAGTAATCTCATTATAGAATAGTTTAAAAAAAACTATATTAATGTTATGAAATGGCCTTCCCAATCCCCAGATCTTAATCCAATTGAGATGCTATGGAATGATGTGAAACAAAAAATAAAGTTGAAAAAGTTCAACAATAAAGTACAGTTATTCCAAACTGCAAAAGAAGCATGGGAAGAAATTTGCTTTGAACGTTGTGTAACTTTGGTGGACTCAATGAATCGAAGATGAGCTGCAATAATCAAAAATCATGGTTATCCCACTAAATATTAAGTTTTTTTTTTAACCCTTTTAGGACGGGAAAATTTTGATCAAAAACGGGAAAATTGCGCTAATTTATTCAAAAATTTTTTCTAGCCAAAGTATATCTATTTATGGCGAATTTTTTTTTGCATAGTTTTTATTGATGTTTAGGCCACTATATGAAACAGTGTATTTTATATTATGTGCTTAATTTATTTTTAAAAATAACTCTGAAAAATACAAATATGAGTAAAGAAAAATTAATCTTGTTTTAATGAATTTTTAGAAAAAAAACGAAAATTATTTCCAATTAGTAAGTTAGGCTGAAAATGTGAAGTATTTCATTGTCTGTATGAGAATTAAAAAATAATTAAGAAATTTTATTTATTATCAATGTTATGAATTTTTTTTCATAACTATGTGGAGATTTCAAGGGTTTGAAGTTGGCGCCATGACGTAATTTAATGCTAGTTGACGTAATCGCGTAGATCTAACTACAACCAATCAAAATCCAGGCCCCGCCTCGATCCACCAGAGAGCTCTTGAGAATGTGATTTTATGTGCATTTTATACAAAAAAATAGCGCTTGTAAATTGCATATATGCTAAAATAAAATGAAATATTCATTGTTTATAAAGTAAACAATAAACGAATAAAAACAAAATTACATTCCAACCTTTCTAAGCATTAGTGCTGCGCGATGTAGATGTTAAACATCGACACATCGATGATTTTATAGTATCGATGTTGGCATCGATGTTTTTCCTGCTACTGCATTATCGATGTTGTTAGTTGTTATACGTCTCTTACGCTTCTCAGATGGCAGCACCGTTTTTTCTAGTTTCAGCGCTCATAGCAGTGAATTTATAAGTTCTTTTAAGCGGCAAAGTTTTTTTTAACATATCTTATATCGATTCCAAAATCGATTTAACATCGAATGGTTTTGGAAACATCGATGTATTTGAACATTGAAGCGGCCCTGGGGTGGGGGATTTCGGAATGCATTCTGAAATGACGTCATCATGGCGGCAGTTACACCTTATTGTTGTGAATCCGCCAACATTTTACTTTATTTCTATTTTCTAAATTCATTTTATGAATTATCATTATACGTAAAATAAAGAGTAGACTCTGAGAATTAAAATAAAAAAAAGTTCCCTATACCCATGTGCAATAGCAATCTCGCAATTTGGCGCGAAAGTTGAAAATTACGAAATCGAAGACAAAGAGGTCACTAAAATTACAAGGATGAAGCAAAGGTAAGATAAAAAAATTTTTATATATACTTATGCAGAAAAACGTGTATGGAACAATTAAGGAGGCTACGAAATTTTATAAAAAGCAGGTCTTTGCTAAGTAGAGAGTAAATATATTTTAAAATGAAGAAGTTTATAATGGGTATTTGAGATCGACGTTTAGTTTGTAACATCCACGCCAGTTCATTTTAAATTAATTATAATAAATACAATAATTCATTCTCCAAGCTAATTATACTGTATTATTATAGAGAAAGGTTTACTGTATAGAATACAGTAATTTTCGTTTTCTTAGACTGAATGAATAAAAAGATAAAAATTTTTATTTCTGACTATATTATAAAAACGAGTAAAAATGCCAAAAGGCACTCTGTCGTCCCTAAAAGGTTAACTACTCCTACACTCACACTAGGACCACATCCCCAGCATTTATTCCGAAACAAACTACAACACTAAAATTAGCATAAGCAACAGACAAAACTGCAAACATTCACAGAATTCACTACACACTCAAAAACACACACTGACACCAGTCACATACGATACCCCTAAAGAATAAAAGAAACGATTTCTTATATCACTCAACTTCCTTGAACCGGAAACTTCCATATCTGCCCTCTGTATCAGAATTGGCCATTGGATGCACACAGATCGAAATTTAAAACTCAATAACGTTAAAACTTTTGAGACTTAATTGCCAATTTTTTTATATATAATATAGAAACCTTCGTTTAAATTATCTGTTTAATATTAGGCACATGCAAACATTAGAAGGTTAATAAAATAACATTTATAACATGCTGCTCTCATAATGAAAAGCGTTGCAATTCGACAAAATAGCAATGTATATCAAATAACTATCTTATGCAGCTACTTATCTCAAACTGCTTGTATATTTCAACCCCTACTTTTTTTCTAGCAGTAGGCAGAAATATTTATCAGAGTGTAATAAAAATATGACGTTTAGACTTATTCAGAGTACTGGAGCATAAAAGGAGAAAATTTTCATATTTTGCTCACACTGACACCTCCATTACACAATCCTGCAGTCCAGAACGGGAAAAAACAATTCAAAACACAGCAGAAGATACTCCTGCTTTCGATGTCTTAAGTATTTTTAAATGGAATTACAAAATATTATAGTATTTCAATAAAAACCGAGCCCTTGCAATCGTCCTTCTCCCCCGTCGCTACGTCACTTTTGGCTGCACCATTGCATTACTTCAAGAACCTCACTAGAGAGAACAAAGGAAAATTGAACTTCGCGCCGTTGCACATAATAGGGGGGGGGTAGTCACGTGGGTAACGCACGCGATACCTGTTTGATGCTATCAAATGACGTGTTTACGTTAGCGTCAGAAATGAGTAACGGAGATAAACACATTTTGGTATGCATAGATGTTATGACCAAGCACCCAGGGTATTCCTCTAAAAGACCAAAAGGCCAGAACAGTTGCCGAAGCGTTTATACAACAGATAGTCTGTCGTTATGGAATCCCAAAGGAGTTAATATCAGACAGAAGAACAAATTTCACATGAGAGGTAATGCATAATATCCTGGAAGATCTTGGCATCACCCACACATGCACAACGGCTTATCGCCCTAATTCCAGTGATCTCATAGAGAAGATGAACCAGAATATACTCGAAACTCTGAGGCACCTCTCCGACTGGAAGCCATATGTTTGGGACAAATTTCTAAATGTTGCTTTTTTCAGTATCCAGATAACTTACAACGAGAACACGAGGGACACTCCAGCCTATCTGTTGTATGGGATTGACCCGCATACTCCATGTGAAGGGGAAAGACATGAAGAAGTGGGAACTGATCCGACAACCTACAAGTCTGACTTGACAGCCATAATGAGAGCTGCTTGTGATATGGCCAACCACAAAAGTGATACTGGTAAAGACGCCAAAATTAAAAAGTGCAATTAAGGCAGAAATCTAAAGGGTTTCCAAGTGGGAGATAAAGTGCTACTACTTATCAAAGGCAAAGGCAAGAATAAGTTGGAATATTAGCATTATGGTGGTCCTTATCGCATTCCCGAAAGTTAGGCCCTGTGAACAATGAGGTTCAGGTGTCTGGCTTGCAGGAAAGGCAGATGGTTCATGTGGGAACATTGGGTTTAAGGGGAATCGTCACAGGTTGATGGTCTGTCAAACAAGTAGATAGTGATCAAGAAGACCCGGAGGAAGACGAAAATGAGACTCCCATCATCACCCGACCCACTGAACAGGTGGAACCTCAGGCCAACATCAATGGAGGAGACGAACAAGCCATCCAACCGGTCCTGGGCGATCATCATAGAGATCAGATGCAATACGGCCTTCTTCGCCATCCGAGAGTCGACTACTGCTAGCTTCATGAAGGGCACGCTGTGGTGAACCAGAGCAGGAGGGACTGCGACAACACACAGTGCTCAAATCACTTCCACAGGGGAGGGGAACTGTGACATCCATCAGTTGCAAAACATTGCAACTTCTTTGTTGTTTGCCCCTCTCCAAGTGGCTCAATATCCGCCCCCCTGCACGTGGTCAGGAGACAGGTGGAGCTTCATTGAAGATGTGAGTGTTTCCTGCAGTAACAGACAGGTGGTGATAGGGTCAAGAGGGGCGATAACCAATGAGGAGCTGCATGGGCTGACGAGTTATACTAGGGGGATATACAGGGTGCTTTTGGAAAGGTTATCGTGAGATTCTTAGCGATGTTCTGCACCTTGAAATAAACACAAGTTTCCTCATACGTTTTATCGAAATTGCATTTCCTAAAGGAGTAAACAGCTCGTGAAGTTTGGTTAAACTCCGCCCATAATGTAAACAAAATCGCATGAAAAGAGTAAACACCACCACGTGTTCCATTAATAGGTTTCTGCGAACTACCTGTGCACTAATGTGTTGGCCCTAAAATCAACCACTCTCACAGGAAAGCCAAATTAGGCTAATGGAAACTGCGTGAACGAAAGCATACTTCAATGAAACATGCTTATTTCAATTGTCACTCGATTTTAAAATGAAGCATGCTTTTTTCAATTCTGTCCGAACCTCATTTAGGCATATGCAAAGTACTCATTGATGCGATTTTGTTAATGCAAAATGTCTCAGTTTTAAGGTTCAGAACATCGCTAGATATCTCATGACATCCTTTGGAGGGAAATTCATTCAAGATCCAGACAAACTGCTTCTCCATTGACCAGGACTTTTAGACCTTTTTAATCGTAAGTACCCTTTTGCCTTTGTTTTCCCTAGCTGCCTGTAGTCATGTTTGAACCTAGTCATGTCCTGACCACATGTAAGTCCGTGACTTTCTTAGCGAACAATTTTCGGATTGTAGGGTTACCATTCTCCCCCCTCCAAAGGAAGTACACGACACTTTCCATGTTGTATTTTATAAATTCTCTAAATGTTTAATTGTTAACTTCCATTTTTTTTGTACCCATTATATTATTGTTACATTAAACTGCCTTGCTTCTTATTCAATACCACTGCCTTTGACCCTTTTATTTGTAATTTACTTAAGATTTTTAAGATACACCTATTAAAACTATCATTTGTGCAATTTATAATTAGCCAGTAAGTTTGTTGTACAGGGTGTTTCTAAATTATCTCCCGTATTATACAGGGTGTTGCAAATATATAGGCCAGTACTGATGGGTAGCCTATCCCCTCATACATTGTTACATTGTTAATAATATTAATAGACATATGATTAACAGTGGTCGAAATATGATGTAACAATGTATGAGCGGATAGGCTACCCAGCAGTACTGCCCTGTATATATTTAACACCCTGTACATGTTTATTACTCAAAAACTATTGCAGATTTTAATGTGATTTTTTTTATTCATAAAGAAAAACTCAAAAAGTTTCTTAGCATACCTTTATAAATTTCAATGTGCTCGCCCCCCCCCCCAATTTATAGCGTAAAGGATATGAAAGCAAAACTAGATTTTCTCCCGTGTTCAGGGTAGCATTTCAGGGTGATTTTAGTGATTGTTTCAATTATTTGTCAACATCATGAGATATGTTTGTTTGGATACTCTTCGTCTCACTTCTCAACCATGACCTTTCTGGTAAGGGTGACCCTAAAGTAGCCGTGCTACCACCAGCATAGCTCACAGAATCCCTGAAGCACTCAAACCCCTGAACCACGATAAGGGGGCATCCACTCAGTTGCGAGAGATCTCAGTTGCGCTGGTATGGCCACGTGATACGGATGCCGCAAACTAGTCTTCCTAGGCAGTTGTTATTTTCCAAGCCGGTGGGTAAGAGACCAAGGGGTCGGCCTAGAACCAGGTGGCTAGACTACATGGAGAATCTGGGTTCGAGTCGCTTGGATATTACCAGGGAGGACATGCGCCCGATGGCGGAAGATCGCGATCGCTGGAGATCCTCCATAGGGCTGCTGCCCCCGCGACCCTAACGGATAAGCGGGTTTGAAAAGTAAGTAAGTAAGTTTCAATTATTTTGTTCTTGATAGCTTCAATGTCATCAACGTTGGTCTTTTACACTGTCTTTCACTCCAGAAGAAAAAATCCAGAGGCTTTGCATCGGTGAGCGAGGGGGGCCAAAGTATGGGCTCATTCTTTCCAATCCATCCTCTTGGAAAGTTCGTTTCAAGGCACTGCCTAACTTGCAAGCACCAGTGAGTGGTGCTCCATCTTGTCGGTAGACTATATTGGGCTGCAATTCTTCCACCTGTAGAAGCAGTTAGTTCTCCAGCATGTCTAGGTAGGTTATAGCGGTGATGGTGTCTTCAGCGAAAAAGAATGGTCTGATTACTCGATCATGCATTAAACTGCACCAAACATTAACATGTTGGCTACTAAATAAAGGAACGCTGAAAATACTAATATACATGAGAATTTTTATTGACCCAGATGTACATTTTGGAAACCAAGTTTCCTTCATCAGTGAGTCAACTCATGAAGGAAATTTTGTTTCTGAAACGTACATCTGAGTCAATAAAAATTCTCATATGGATTAGTTTTTTTCAGTGTTCCTTAAATTAGTATACTGGTGCCCACAGTTTCTGGCTTTTATTGTTTAACCTTTGGGCTGTCGCGTATATGGTCCCTTAGAATGTGGGGGTTTTGTGAGCCCCAAATGTGGTAGTTGTCAGTTTACTGCTCTGGAAGTATGGATTGCCTCATCAGAAAACAAAATGTCCTCAAGGAAGATGGGATCATTGTAGATTTTTTGGAGCATATCCTCAACAAGCTTCTGCACTTCGGTCGGTCATCTGGCTTCAATTCATGCATCATCTGGATTTTGTAGGGTGTAAGACGAAGGTGGTGCTTCACTATTTTATGTACGGATTCATTGGCATATCCAGATGACGAGCCACATGGCGAAGTGATTTACAGCGACTATGATCGAATGCCACCCTGACCTTTTTCTACTATCTGTGGTGTCACTCAAGGTCTACCAGCACCCTTTTTGTGTAACAGGTGTCACGTGCAGAAATCTTATTACATCCCAACATGTGCAGCCTAATTCCAGGGAAATAGAAAAACCCCTCCCTTACTAATAGAAAAGTAAAATATGTAGCGATAGACCCAATAGTAGATTGAAATAAGTAATGTCCCCCTAGCAGACCCCTTACAAAAAGAACAAAAGATTCACCCGTTAAATATTAACTATCAATCACACTGGTCCGAAAGCTAAAGAGTCATTCCATGTCAAGTGGTCTAATTTTCAGAAAGTGCCCCGCGCGACCATCACGGATTTTGATGAAATTTTGTGGTAATAATCCCTCATGTTCCAAACAGACACTGCTAAAATTTTATGTTCGTCGGTGCAAAATTTATTGAGATACGACTGTTTGATTGATCCCATACCTCGATTTCCTACAGTATGACTGTGAGATTTTAGCAATTTTGAATATCATTATATCCGCTATTATTTTTTCAAAAGAAACGAAACTAGGCTACTTTGTAGAACTTTTGGTGCTCTATTCAACGCAACTATTTAAAACTTTTGGTGAATCATTAGGACTGGACAAATTTCCCACAAAATTTGACGAAAACTTTTTTTGGAGAAAAAAATTAAAATGTTGACACTGTACAGTTCCGACAATATTCAAGCGATGAAGATGAAACTTGGTGCATGATATCTTTACATAACATAGTTTTTAAACCAAAAATTTTAAGCCTATAGGTCTTTGCATAATTTAATAAATTAAGTGTAAAGTTGCCGGTTTTTGTAAATTGGTCAAAAATAGGGTACCTTAAATCCACTGTTACAAAAATAGACCCTCTAGAAACGCTTTGAAACTAATATCATTAGAAAGAGCATGTTTTAAAGTCCCTAAAACAGTGGGTCTGGTTTTTCATCGCGGGCAAATAAGACTAGAAAAATTGAGGCAAAGTTGACGGCGTTGCCATGGCAACGTCTTATTTTTTAAACGTGCAATTTGTGTTTTTTATTATCCTTATTCGTTTTCACAGGTTTACGTCGGCTTTATTATGACTTATTTTATTGTGTTGGTCCATGGTGACTTTGTCACTACCAGTTCAGATGGCTGATCCGGCAACCCCATCGCCAAGGGGTCACGCCCGATAGCCGTACAATACCAGCCACGGGTGGGTTTCTTTGTTCAGGATCCCAAGCCTGTAGCTGGTTGGTTTCTTCATCTAGGTTCCAAAGCCTTGTGTGGGTATCTTTCCGGTTCCGAAGCCGTATATAATTGGGCAGCTTTTCCTAGGTTCCCAAGCCTAAAGTGGGCATCTTTTAGGGTTCCCAAGCCGAAGTCTATACAGTTCGATTTTATAACAATCTTCTTAATGTTCTATTGCATTCACGGTCGACTTTCTTTAACGTTATTTCTGGGAATTTGTATTGTCGACCAGATGATGTTACTGAAGGCGCAGGAAGCAGAGTAATGAGGTGTTGTTCTGGAACCCAGCAAACGTCTTGCCTTTCAGGCCAAAAAAACGAATGAGCAGGACCTTGAGGATGCATAAATTTGATCAATGCGTCGTTTTGTTCGATAGAGACTTCAACAACATTGCCGACCCACCATTTCTTGTCATAAATACATGCAACATAACATCCGGGAACTAGTTCAGACAATTTTAAATGCAAAGTGGCGGTATCAGAAATTTTCGCGACAAAATTGATTGTCTCAATTGAAACTTTGCTGACACAAATCGACTTCGAGTCAACTGGTACAAACTGGTGATGATCTCTTGTACCAGCAATTGTGCTGCTTCCTTGCCATCTGTCTTCTTGAAATTTCTTGCTTTTTTGACCTCTTCTTTTGAAACATATATATATTTGATTCCGTTGATATGCTGCTGACAAAAATTAAATAGGTCTGTTGGCGTCAATATTTGATCTTCTAACGGTCTTTGCAAGCTTGCTCGGGCGGCCAGTCGCTTAGTCGTACCACCAACGCCGTCAACTTTGCCTCAATTTTTCTAGTCTTATTTGCCCGCGATGAAAAACCAGACCCACTGTTTTAGGGACTTTAAAACATGCTCTTTCTAATGATATTAGTTTCAAAGCGTTTCTAGAGGGTCTATTTTTGTAACAGTGGATTTAAGGTACCCTATTTTTGACCAATTTACAAAAACCGGCAATTTTACACTTAATTTATTAAATTATGCAAAGACCTATGGGCTTAAAATTTTTGGTTTAAAAACTATGTTATGTAAAGATATCGTGCACCAAGTTTCATCTTCATCGCTTGAATATTGTCGGAACTGTACAGTGTCAACATTTTAATTTTTTTCTCAAAAAACATTTTTCGTCAAATTTTGTGGGAAATTTGTCCAGTCCTAATGATTAACTAAAATTTTTAAATTGTTGCGTTGAATAGAGCACCAAACGTGGTACAAAGTAGCCGAGTTTCGATTCTTTTGAAAAAAGAATAGCGGAGATAATGATATTCAAAATTGCGAAAATCTCAGTCATACTGTAGGAAGTCGAGGTATGGGGTCAAGCAAATATTGCACCGCCGAGCCTAAAACTTTACCAGTATTTGTTTGGGACATGTGGGACTGTTCACACAAAATTTCATCAAAATCGGTGATGGTCGCGCGGGGAGCCCTAGACCACTTGACATGGAATGACCCTAAAGTAAACTACCATATCTCAAAAGTGCTGAGATGAAAACTTGCCCCTAATCAAGACAAAGCATGAACATAAACTTATAATTTGCCTTTCCAAGCTTATGTTTCTAAAAAAAAAAAAAAAAAAAAATTGTCGGTAATCAGTTCATTAAAATATTCTTTCTATTACTATTTTTCCTTT
>JAHWFO010117767.1:0-10637 GCA_023313115.1 Rhysida immarginata | reverse complement strand
GATATAGGTCTATAATTGGCAATGTTTTTTTTATCCCCTCCTTTATATTCTTATGTTGCATGGGATGATTGGAATGGTAAGGAATTTCCTTACTATGTGACAGGTGTTTAGAATTGTGGCTTTCTGTAAGGTTTTGTATAAGTGTGGGTTTATATTTAGTGTTGACAGGCTTTTGTGTAGCGAGTGTGGAATAACCCCAGTGGCAGAAACAACGATAGGAACAACGTGTATTCTGTTAACTCCCCAAAGGCGTTTTATTTCATGTGCAAGATCCGTATATATGGTGATTTTGTCAGTGTATGTCTTTTGTAAATTGTGTGTGTTGGGGATGGAGATATCAATTATGTAAGTTACTCACATAAGGAGTAAAATAGAGACGGTATTTAAAAACGAAAATGACTGA
This sequence comes from Rhysida immarginata, assembly GCA_023313115.1. NCBI lineage: Eukaryota > Metazoa > Arthropoda > Chilopoda > Scolopendromorpha > Scolopendridae > Rhysida > Rhysida immarginata. The sequence goes on along the minus strand of JAHWFO010117767.1, from coordinate 10,234 downwards.
TAGTTTATAAAAAGTCACTAACATTAATAGTAAGCTAACAATTGTTTGGAAGAAGTCACACAAAGGTTTGAGGCACATTAATTGACCTTAGATCTTAGTTGACAGGGAAGGTTATTCTGAAGGGCAATCGCGCTGTAAGGAATGGTCAATTTGGAGGTGGTCAATTTTAAAGAGACCACGAATATATATCTGCGGCTCTTCGATATTCGGGAATGAACTCGAACCAAGGCTTAGTGAATGCATCGGGATGGCTGTCGTCACGGACAGCATCTTACATCTCTGACTCAAGAGCTGCTACTAATATGAATCAAAGTCGGGGGTTTTAATTTATGACAAACGTTGGCCATTGACTCCAGTCTTTTTCGTTTGAAAGCTGTCCTGATAATACGGTTATACGCTGTTTTGAGTCTCCTAAGATTTGCTGTGGAGATTGTTGATCAGAAGATGGCTCTATAGGCAATTTTTAGGACTATAACTGCGGTCATAAGATGACACATTTGGAAAACAGTCAATAGATCTCATCTTCTTTAACAAATAAATCTTCTAATGTAACATAGAGATGTTATCTTCTATACATATAATAAAACTGTATCCCACCCTGTGTCTGTACATAGAACAAATTTAGGAATATCTTATGCTACAGCTTTTACTAGCTGTCAAATAAATTTAAGGTGGGAAGAAGCCAGAAGAAGACAGAGGAGCGGAAAGATAAGAGAAATAAAGATAGATTAGCTTCTTCGCAACCGCCCTCCCCCGCCGCTGAGAATAGTCAGACCGGCGGCTCATTGGCTGAAAATCAGATGAGACGGCCAATAGGAAAAAAGAGTGATCGGCGAGGGAAGCTCGAAGGCTCGCCGGAAAAAGGAAGGGAGAGAGATGGGAGAAGCGATTTAGGATCGAACTGGAGAGGATCCACTAATGACAAGCTCCGCAATGGAAAGTCGGAGGCGACTAAGTTGAATGGCCCGGGAGGAACTCCAGCTAAGGTGAAGTTAGACGGACAAGAGGACTTCCATGCAGGCGTGCGAAGTGACGGCAACACCATTAGGATTTTCCCAGCACATCGTCACGTTACAAGAAAGCGTCGTGGGAATGCCAAGGAGTTGATAGCTCGTCACGAAAGCCCGAAGCCCCGCTTAGCTCGAAACGACACTGCAATCTTTTCGAGTGGGCGAAGGAAGCCCAACGCAGCTACCCGCCTAGCTCGAGACGGCACTGCAAGCTTTTCGCGTGGGCGAAGAAAACCCAGCGCAGCTACTGTGCATCCGACACGGATCATTCGTGCAACACGGAACCGTCAACACCGGCCATCGTCGAGGGACAGGATTTCGACAAAGGAATTGGCTACTTCGATTGAATCTATGGGAGTTGCAGGTAAAGGGGGGTCTCCTAAGTCACGTGGCCATGGGGCTCCTCAAGCCTTGCTTCCTTTAGATAAGATAGCCAGTAAGATAACTTTCTTAGTTGAAGTAGCACTAGTTATGATAGTAAGCTAAGCATTTCATTAATGACAAAAGTAATTATCTTGCTATCTTTTTATGCATTGTAGTAGCGCCCGAACCTGTTCTTCTTACATGTCTATGGCAGGAGTCTACTCTTCCCGACCTCGTCAATGCAATCACGATTTACCCGGCGGATGCGACAGAATTTCCCGCCCGTTCAACCAGGATTGTTAAAGTTTAAATCGGCGCCCATTAAACTGGACTTTCCCGTATGACGAATTACGACTTGCTGAAAATTATCCCAAATTTGACTTTATTTAATTTTGTATCAATTTGTGCAAAAGATCTTTAATTTATGTACATTTATTTAATTGCTGTCGTCAGACAAGCAACATCATTTTTCTTATAAGCCCATCATTTCGAGAACGAGGTGAAGCTTAGCAATAAACAGTTCATCTTTAATTCACTCTGCCTGTTTGGTTCCCTCTCTATCATTATCTTAATTTATTAAGCATATATCCATGATACTAGCACTAGCAGAAGCCAAAACGACCGTTTTTAGAATTTTTGTCTGTCTGTTTGTATGTTTGTTTGTTATCTCATCACGCAGAAACTACTACATGAAAATTAACGCGGTTTTCATAGTCGCATTGTCTCAGGTGTAACTTAAAAACTGGTGTATGTTTTATAGATACGCCATCTAGAAGCAGAGTTCTAGGCTAAACTCTCTTAAGCTGGTGTTGAATAAAAGCTGACATGCTGACAAGGTATACTTTAGTTCACAAAACAAACAACTAACAATGTATTATGAGTTCAGCAACAAATACGTAGCATTAGCTGACAGTTTTTGACGTTGTACGATCGTTAAAGTACGTTGTTAAGTTTGGACTATAGCCAAAATCATTCATTAGAGTAGGCAAAATCGACTTTTCAGTAAAACTCCGGATTAATAAAGGACGACAATTACCTTCCCAATGCTAGCAGCTAATACAGGTTGTTGATTGATTCGTTTGAGGACACGTGAGTTTTTTAGCCATCTTTAGCCCTGACATCTATACAATTATTAAGGTTTATTTTTTAAAATATTGAAAACAAAATTTAAAGTAAAAATAATAGTTACCAAAAAAAAAATGGTTTCACGATCGAGCACGATTGAGACGTCCAGCGGAAAGCTAACCAGAACGTTTTCAGCGTTTAGAGTCGCAGCTTTCTAGAAGTGCGATGGCTCGATCTCTAGAAACTCCATCCGAACGTGAAGCTCGGTTGGGTTACTCCCGAGCCCAGTCCGCTTGCGCTCGCTGTCTAGAGACACGCAATACGGAGGGATCCAAATTTCGGGCACAACGAAGTAATAATAAAAATCCGATGACATTAGGTAATACTATTTTCTGCTATTTAATATATATTTACACAACACATCTATATTTTTTACAGCAAATGCTCAAAGTTTAAAAGTTTCAAAGCAGCCGCTCAAATTTTCAACTATTACATTATTTATAGACAATCGAATTTGGGTCATCTGTAGAAACTAAAATGTTGTGTTACGGTCGAAATAGAGTTGTGAAGAACGTGAACGTCATTTGATTGGCGACCGGTCTCACCACGCGAAGCCCGAAGTGTGGAAAATCAAGAACATTGTGAAATTCGTTTTCTCTCTGACTGTACGCGGCATAAAATATCACGATCTCTGGACACTGATGAGGAATGGGAATTGCATTTGTCTGCTGAGCGTTTCAGACATGAACTTTCGCGTCTATTGGAGATAAAAGAGCAGCATAAGCTTCGTTGGCCTGCCGCCTGGCGTCGGTATCATGAGAAACAAGATGTAGTCGTGAATCATTTGACACAAGAACGCAGCCGTTTGCAGGAAGTGCGTCATGCCGTTTACAGGTTGTTTTAACGAGTCGATGATTTTCGAACGTGAAGAGCTGTAGTAGCTAGAAAAAGAAAAAAGCGGATTTGATTACGATTAAATAATTAAATATTCCGATTATTCACAACAAGGCCCTATGGACGAAATTTGCACATGTTGTCGTGCCTTCAAGAGAAAGAGAGAACCTAGGGGAATGAGAACCTAATGCGCTGTTCTTCAATGAAGGTTCGACCAGAAGGAATGCAAGCACTACAGGAGCCATTGAGAAAATCTAGAAGAGAAACACTTTTTGGATTGCATACGGGCCTATAATAGCGCTTTTCAAATGTCTTTTTTCGGAGCAAATCAAATCACTGAAAATGCATTTTTGCCCACATTCGAAACACAGAGGCAATTTATCACTTAATTGACTTTTGTAGTCGATTACCAAGACCAGGTAAATTTTATGCGACAACATATTTGTAACTTGAACGCTGAATTAGTGAGTGGATTGCTATATATGCTCCATTGTGTGAACCCGTATATTTCACAGGATTCTATTCCCAATGTTGAACAGAATAACTATAAGTTTGTAATTGCTGCCGACAAAAGACTAACAGGAGCTCACCCATGTCAATACAAGGCTCCTACCACGAATGAAGTAGCCGTCCTTTTGGTCCTTTTGATAGGAAGGATATTGCTCCTACGAACACATGATGATCGTCTTCAAAGGATCAGAAAAACATATCGCGCCTATGGTTCGTTACAGCATTCTTGTAATACAAAGAAAAATAACTCCGAAAACACTATTCCACATCTAAGTCATTAAAATTAATTGTGGAATAGTGTATTCGGAGTTATTTTTCTTTGTATAGTTGTGTCCACAGTTTTAGGTTATTTTTCCTTTGTACCTTTTAATGTTTTGTCGAGGCGAAGATGGCTATAATTTTCCCTTTATGATTTTGACTCACAAATAGGTGCTGCAAATTTCAACAGGTAAACTTCTGTTATGCAGTACTATAGATTTATTATCCAACTGCGTGAAAATTAGCGTATCCATCTACACAGAGGTCATGGACCTTTTCATAGATAGATATGTACGCCAAAATTGAAACTGAGTGATTGATTTTCAGCCGCAATAATCAAAGACAATTACGTGCGGAAAATAATGTTCATCTTAGAGAGGCTTAGAAGCGAGAAACCGATGGTGATAATTTGGGCAGAATGGGGATACGCGAGAGCACTCGAGATGCCTTCTGCTATGTCCAGAAATATGGTGGAACAGATTTATTTATTACCATATAAGCACCAACTAAGTGGCTTGAAATAAATACCAACTTGCTTCATGCGTAGGCATGACATGACCGGAACGACTTGATTTCTCGGGAATATAATTCAAATGAGAAGCGTCTGATAGACTTTCTCACAAAGAGAAGGTATTTGGAGCTGTCTGATGCTACATGTGCTCAATAGAATGTCAGAAACATGGTTTACCACACTCGCATAATCTTTTATGGCTCGAAGAGAAGATTAGGCTGAACGAAATTGATCGACTCAATAGTGCGGGAAATTCCTAACCCTGAAAGTGATCCCATTCTACACAAAAATCTACATAATTTAAGGCCCCTGTGGTATATTAAATACATGTTCATCTTGAATAAAGGACGGCCGTTGCACGAAGAGGTTTCCTAAAAATTTCGTCAGCGAATCTATGACTGTTGAAAACGGGTATTCAACTTATCAACGCTGCACGCCTCAAGAAGGTGAATTCACAGCTGAGATAAATATGCGCGTCCAGACTTGTGGTAGACAAAAAGGTGGATAGTAACCATACTCGCCGGTGCTTTTGCGAGTATTTGAAGCTCACGTAAACGTCGAATACTGCGCCAGCTTGGAGAGTTTTCAAACATGTCACTAAAAATCGGAGAAGGTGATTCTATCAGACAGCCTTTGCAAAACTGTTTTTACGGTGGAGCCTTTACATTCCGTTTATGAGAAAATTTACCCAAATAAGACGTCAAGAAAACTCTTGAATGTGCAAAAGAGCTAAAAATGAGCAAGCGACTGCAATAAAACCGCAGCATTTTACAAAAATTGAAGTGAATGAGGTGGTATATAACTCTATAAACATGGTAAATGAGGTGGTATATTCTGCCACCACTTATGCGGAAACATTTTAGCTCTTTTAGTGCATATGGAATTTTCACCGATAATATCGCTCTAAAAGTCAGAACAAAACCCCTCCAAAATTGTGTAATGGAACTCGGCTTAAAGTAGTATCGCTACACAATATTTTTTATTGAAGCGGAAATCCTATTGGACTGTGGTGCTCGTGAGATTCTTTTCATACCCCATATACCCCTCTTTCCTATAAACTTTCACTTTCCATTTAAGCGCGTGCAATTCACAGCTAGCGTCTGTTTTGCTATGACGATTAACAAGTCGCAAGGACAGATACTCCGGGCCGCTGGCCTCGAACTCAGAACCAGCTGCTTCTCGCACGCACAATTATATGTCGCCTGCTCTCGGGTCACTAGATAATCTGTTCATAGCAGCTTGTATGGGAAAAACGGAAAACGTTGTTCATAAAGAATTGCTATAAAAAACGCCGAATTAAGCTATACCGAAGCCGAAACGTGTTGGCTTACCTCTTTTATTCTGTTTCTGTTCTTGTATGAGTTCTTTGTGTCAATAAAGAATGTTTGTATTGTATTCTATTATGCAAATGTTATATAGATATAATAATTTCTAAACTTTCCAACTTTTATTAAACTATAAAAATTTTAGAAATTTTAAACATCCACGCAGATGAAGTCGCGGGCAATAGCTAGTTATCAATAAGTATATTAAACTTTAAATCTGATTCAGAATTTATGCCGAGGATCCTGAAGGAGGTCTGTACTTCGCATCTTTCAGGCCTATCACGATGTTAGTTATTGTCGGGTTAAGACTGAGACCTCTATTCAAATACCATTGCTTCATGTATTTTAAATCTTGCTGGAGTAACGCTAAGGCCTCATCTTGCTCATGAGGGAAAGATGTTGCATATAAGAAAGTATCATCCACATAGCTCCATATCATATAGTTAAAATCATGACTGAAGAGAGAGGCCCCTGAAACAGCATGCAAGAGAGGACCTAGTCCCGAACCTTGAACAATTCCACGGATGGAAGGATTACTAATTAAAAGATTAAGGCTAATAATATTATGACAAGCCAGAAACTAATCGTACAATAGTTGTATATAATCATCAGTTACACCAAGACACACTAAAACATAGAGAAGTTGGGTAGGGGACACTGTGTCGAAACCCTTCGAATTATCTGTTTGGACTATGAGAATTGTCGAAAGCATCGGTAACTAATATTAAGATTTGAATGAGAATCCAGATGATTTTAATGCCCGGAATTTTTTTCGTTGCTTTCTTGTTGATTGGGAATTTGAGTCCAAAGGTATTCGGCCAAACGGTGGAGAACAACTTTCTCGATAACTTTAGTGAGAGGATTCATAACTGAGATAGGTCCTAAGTTTATAATGTCGTAGGGATTTATTAAAGGTTAAGTGCAATGGATTTTGACTTATTGATTTTATGGTGTCATATTTAAGAAGACAACCAAAAAAAATTTATGTGTATAGTAATTAGTAACCATTGCCCTAATTTATTATTTTATTTTATTAATTTTAGGAGGACTTTTGCAAGGGAGCGCCGTAACATTTTACTTAAGTAATCTCCGTAAATCTTCCGGTATCGACGTCATAAATACTTTGGGGCGATCGGTATAACCTAAATGTGTGTAAGATTGGAAGTCAGTATTTCGTTTACCTCATCACTTTCATGAAAACAATCGAAATAATTTAAGTAAATTGATGCCTCAAATATATTATCTATCAATTTATTCTAAATTTGAAGATATAATTTGAAATTTTATACTGAAAAAAAAATAATCTATCGTATATTTATAATAAAACAGCAGCAAAGGCGCGTTCAGTTTTCAAATGCATTGGTTTACTTCTTCAGATTAATTTGTCGGAATTAACGCATTAAAAAAAAGGCAGAAATGCCTCATTTAAATTGAATTTGCGAAAGCGGCAATTTTTTTTAAATCGGAATTTTTTCCAATCATCGGCAAAAATGTGCGTATTTTACCTCACTTAAAATTGCCTAAGATGCAGCAAGCAATAAGACAAAAATACGGTGTTCCAACTATCTGTATTTTCCACTTAATAGTTTATGTATGAACAGAATAATAAACCATTTATTGAAAATAAAAAAAAATCTAGTAGGCCCCACACATAAGAAAAGTTGAAAAAAAAATAATTATGCGGGTGGGGAGGGTGGAGGAGGCACGAAAACCCGTTTGACGTCGATTATCTTTACATAAAATCTCTAAAATTTCTCTTGTAAAAAATGAAAACCTCTAATCTACAAGGAGGAAAAAAGAGGTATAAAATTGCCAAAAATTAATATCATAGCTGTGAATGTTTTATTGGAGTATCGTCGAGCCCATTTCTGCGATCGGCGGAATTCTTGCTAGCGGCCATCATACGCACACATGTAGCCCACTATAGTTTACAGTGCATGTTCTTTTATTCACATACATCTAAAACTTCTATATGATAAGTGATAGGAATTTTTATATACTTACTAATTTTTCCTTACTTGAAATTAGTTTGGGTAAGAGTGTTTTAGCGGTTTATGATCAACCTAATCGGCCTCGGTGGCTCAGGGGTTGCGTATTCGCCTCTGATGCCCGAGGATGCGGGTTCGACGCCGGCCGAGGACGAGGAGGACTTTCTCAGGGGGAAATCCTGAGATCAGGCACTTTCTTCGGAGGGGAAGCAAAGCCGTTGGTCCCGGGTAGTCGTTTGCCGGCTGCACGCTAAAGAACCCTTGCGACGCAAAATTTGCGGCCCCTACAACGCCGTCCTGAAATGACCATGGCAGTTGAAAAGGACGTTAATACCAAGCAAACCAAACCAAACCAATCAACCTAAGTGAAGGACTTTTTAAGCGCGCTTCATTTAATCGACTGAATATCATAATTAAAAATATATACCCTATTGACTGCATATTTTATTTTTTATGCGAACTTCTGCAAAAATTGTGATTGGTATTTTCAAATTTATGAAAAAGTTTGGTAAAATTCTATTCCTTTGACTTCGCAGCTGTCCTTAGATTTATTTATTTATTTTTTTTTATTTATTTATTTAGGTATAATAAGGCTTATCGATGTATCTCGAAAGAGTAATGAATACTCACAAGAGACAAGATACATCGAAATTAAACACATAATTGGGAAAAAATAAAATTGTTTCTATAAACGAAAATTATTACAGATGTATATGATAATACTATTTTGAATCATTAAATTTTTCCTTTTTTTACAATACAAATAATTATTTTTATACTATACAAATATTTTTAATATGATTATTAGTTTTTAGAATTATTAAAGAAATTTTAAATACAAAGGGTCTATAAAATACATAAAAACATAAAACATAAAATTATCTTTTTATATACAATATAAAACTTTATATAAAATTTTATAAAAATATTGGTAAAAAATCAAAAAAAAAATCAAAAATTATTAAAATCTACAAGGCTATTTAACCAGCACTTAATTTTTCTCTTAATAATATATACATTTTTTTATTACAATCTTTGATATCGTTTGGCAGTAAATTGTACATACGGATACTCATATAATCTATTTGATGACAAGCGAAGGAATGTTTCACTCTTGGGATGTCAATACATTGCTGTGTGTTTCTCAATTCGTATTGAATAGTTTTGTATTTTGGTTTATTTTCATGATAAAATTTTTGTGAAAATAAACTTTGGTTTATTTTCATCATAAAATTTTCTTCCTAAACAGTTTAAGTATAATTTTTGTAAATCTAAAATTTCTGGGTTTGGGGTTTTTTGGAAATTGCTAATAGGAGATTTTTGTAAAGCTCTTAGTGGTTTTAAATAGGTTGTATAAGTTCCTCCCCATATAACAATCATATACTGTAAAACGGATTGAAATAATGCCATGTATATAGTTTTAATCATAGAATGATTAAGAATTGCATGTAGCGTTCTAATTGTAACTGTAATGGATTTAAGTCGCTGTAAAAGATTAATAATATGCTGGCTCCAATTTAGCTTGTAATCAATAATCACACCAAGATATTTGTAACTGTTAACTTGCTTTATACTAGGACATGTACAACTTTTAATATTAATGCAATCATGAGTATGGCATTTAATATTTTTGATAAAGTTACTATTTGGATATAACCTATATCTAATATAAACAGTTTTTTGTACATTTCATTGCATTCCATTTTCATTTAACCACTTATTTATATTTAATATATCAATTTCTGCCTCTTTGTAATTTGTAAAATCCTCTCTTGTGTAAGTTAAGACCAAGTCATCAGCATAACCTTGTATATGGCCATTCCAATTTTGGCTGAAAATATCATTTATATATAAAAGAAACAAAATAGGACCCAAAACCGTTCCTTGAGGGACACCAATTTTATTCCTTTCTGAAGCACTATATTCATTTTCAATCTTTAAAATTTGTTGTCGACGCAATAAGTAAGAGGAAAACCAAGCATGAGCGAGACCCCTAATTCCATAATGTTGCAATTTTCTAAGCAATTTATTTTGATTAACGGAATCAATTGCTTTTTTTAGGTCAAGAAAAATTGAAACAGGACAGAAAATATTATCAAGTGAGGTCATTATTAATGAAACCAAATTATGAACTGCCATTTCAGTGCTTTTACCTTTTTGAAATCCGTATTGCTTGCATGAAATAATACTATGTTTGTGTAAGAAATTCAACAAACGTTTTTTAACCATTTGTTCAAAAATCTTAGATATATTTGAGAGTAAAGATATAGGTCTATAATTGGCAATGTTTTTTTTATCCCCTCCTTTATA
>JAHWFO010117766.1:36853-62695 GCA_023313115.1 Rhysida immarginata | reverse complement strand
GTATACTAAAATACACATATACCAAAAATTTCTCCGTTTACTTAGTTGTCAGAAATTCACTCTCCACCCATGTCAATTTCTCCCACGATTGACTGGGGATGAAAGAGTGCCCATTTGGGCGCAATTAGCATTATACAGGGTGTTTCTCTAAATTATCTCCCGTAATATACATATTTATTACTCAAAAAGTACTACAGATTTTAACGTGATTTTTTTTATTCACAAAGAAAAACTCAAAAAGTTTCTTAGCCTCGCGTGAGTTGATAATGAAACACGCGGTTGACGCGTAGTACCATTTTTGAAGCGTTGTTCCATTTTCCGCGAGACGCAGTAAACAATGGCGAATGTGCAAGAAAAAGCTCAATGCGTGTTATGGCTTGCGGAATTTAAGTCAATGATTACAATTCAGAGAATGTTCAAAACGAAGTTTGAAAAAGAATCCTCCAAATCATAAGTCAATTAAGCTATGGCATGAAAAATTTTTAAACACTAGCAGCCTGTTACACAAAATGGGTGCTGGTAGACCTTCAGCGACACCACAGAGAGTAGAAAAGGTCAGGGAAGCATGCGATCGTAGTCCCCGTAAATCACTTCGCCAAGCGGCTCGTCAACTGGATATGCCAATGTTATCCGTACATAAAATAGTGAAGCACCGCCTTCGTCTTACAGCCTACAAAATCCAGATGATGCATGAACTGAAGCCGGATGACCGACCGTAGCGCAAGAAATTTGCTGAGAATATACTCCAAAAAATCGACAATGATCCCATCTTCCTTGAGGACATTTTGTTTTCTAATGAGGCAATATTCCATACTTCCGGAACAGTAAACCGACGCAACTGCCGTATTTGGGGCTCACAAAACCCCCACGTTCTAAGGGAGCATATATGCGACAGCTCAAAGGTTAATGTTTGGTGCGGTTTAATGCATGATTGGACCTTTCTTTTTCGCTGAAGACACCATTTCCGCTGCAATCTACCTAAATATGCTGGAGAACTACCCGATTCCACAGGTGAAAGAACTGCAGCCCAACATATACTATCCTATCAAAAGTCATGGGACACCATCACTTTAATAGAAACACTCAAAAATATACATATTTTATTATCTTGTTGGTGCACCTTTTGCTGCTATCACAGCTTCTACTCTCTGGGGCATACTGTCCATAAGTTTTTGATACGTTTCGACAGGTAATTTTTGCCATTCTGCCAGAAGTGTCTTGGACAGTTCGGTCACGGATTTCGGGCGTTCCGCACAAGCGCGCAAACGACGTTCCAACACGTCCCACAGATGTTCGATGGGATTCAGATCGGGGCTCTGGGCAGGCCAGTCAAGTTCTCGAACCCCCTTTTCATCAAACCATGTGCCTACAGCCCTTGCTTTATGGCAAGGTGCGTTATCGTGCTGAAACAGAAAAGGGCCATTGTCAAAGTGCTGCCAGAGAGATGGGAGTTCTGCATTGTCCAGAATGTCTTGGTAACGCTCTGCGTTTAGATGTCCGTCCACAGAAACGATTGCAGACAACCCATACCAGGAAAAGCACCCCCCCACACCATCACCGACCCTCCGGCGAACTTCACCGTGGGCCAACACAGCTTGGCAGATGACGTTCGCCATATCCAAAGCCGTCCATCCGATTGCCAGATGGTGTAGCGGAACTCCTCACTCCATTCAACCATTTTCCGTTGATCCAGAGTCCAATTTCGTCGCTCTTTGCACCATTGCAATCTCTGCGCTGCGTTGCTGGTGCTGATATGAGGTTTGTGCGCTGCCACTCTGCCATAAAAACCCATTGCATGCAGTTCCCTGCGAACAGTCAGGATGCGTACAGTTGTTCCCGTCGACTCTATGAACGATCTTCTCAGTCCATCAAGCGATGTGTAACGGTTTGCAGTGACCACTTTACGAAGAACCCTTTGGTCTCTGGTCGACATAATCTTGGGTCTTCCATTCCTCGGCGGAACTCTTGTGGTGCTTTTCTTTTTCCATGCCCGAATGACGTTGTGAACGGTCGATTTCGGGATGTTTAGGAGGGTTGACGTCTCTCTAACAGTTTTGCCTGCAAGATGGCACCCAACAATTGCACCTCTTTGGAAGCCTGAAAGCTCTTTTCTTTGAGACATTCTTATAGCATTCACGCAAGCATCATCTCATAATAGCATACTCTCTATTATGTAGTGCTGGAAGAATGCAAACAGTGAAATTGTTTTTTTTTATTATTTTATTTATTATAATCCAGTACGTCCATCCAGAGCCTGTATGGCCTGAGGCCGACGAGTTAGGTCTCTGGATGGACCTGGATTAATGACTGCTGTATTGATGGTCACAGCAGCCGGGTCAAAGACTAGCCGTGCCTGATGTTGCTTAACTTCACAGAAGTTGTGTTTCAGTGAAAGCCCACCAGGCCACGGACTCCCCATAATACGGGAGATAATTTAGAAACACCCTGTATATTAATTAGCATGGGATTATAAATTGCTCAAGTTTTAAATCTTGTAAATTTTAACTGAAGATGTTTTAAAACCGAAACAGGTATTAAAAATCAAAATCAAGTTTGTTGCAAATTTAAACCTAATATCACTGTTCTTAATTCATTGTGCAATATGGAACAATTCAATTCAAATAAAATAACGGACAATAGACATCTCTTTCATCTGCGGTAAAACCGTCTTGTCTAGTCATGTAATTAATTCCCTGCACTTCCCGCGTGAAATTGGAGTGGTTGTGTCTCAAATTTTTCCTCAAGTCAATTATAAATTAACATTTATTTTTCTGCGGTTTCGCCTGCAATGGACGTATCATCATGAGCTCTCCGTGATTTTGTAAGGCAGAAAAGCCTAGTTAAGATATACAGGTTGGTTATAATTAAAGTGACACCATTAAAACCCTTCTAGCGGCCGTTCTGGTAATCAGATTTTGACGAAACTTGATATATATGTTATACAGACTATGGGGAAGAGAATTTTGCAATAAAAAACAATGCACCGCTACGTCAAAATATGGCGCTGGTCATGTAAGAAACTATCTGAGAATATTTACTCAATCAGAGAAGTTATGCAAATGAAACGTAAAATTAGAAAAGCTTTAATATGACAGTGAAATTAAATGTAAAGTCATTCTTCACGATGTCTTTAGCTAAAACGGATCGAGCTTTATTGGTGAAGTTGTTTTACCAGAACTGCAATAATGCTTCTGCTGCACTAAGAGAATATCGACGTTTGAAAAACTTGTGAAATGGGCCTATGTCCATTAATGGTTTAAAAAAGATGATTAAGAAATTTGAAGAAACTGGTGAGTTGGGAGAGGACAGAAACGAATTGCAAATGAGACTGTGGAAGACGTTGCTGCTGCTGTAGTGGAGAGTACTTCAAGTTCCCAATATTCTTCAGCCAGTGCTGGAGTCGTATCACGTGATTGGTCTATTCCGTGATCTACGGTACATAAAGTTTCGCGTTCCATTTTAAAGTGGTATCCATACAAGATCCAGGTGGTTCAAAAGTTGCTTCATGAAGATCCGGAAAAACGCACTGATTTTGCTTGCCAGTTTCTGGCTAGAATAGCCCTCGATAATGCATGGCCATGGAACATTTGTGGTCAGATGAAGCGCATTTCACACTAGACGGAGCAGTGAATGCTCAAAACTGTCGCATCTGGGGTACTGAAAAACCGATGGTTGTGCATGAAAAACTTTTGCACTGTGATTACGTGACTGTATGGTGCGGATTCACTTTCACATTTCATTCTTGGCCCCTTTTTCTTTGAAGAGAACACTCCTCAAGTCACTAAAAGATATTCAATCACTGGTGCTCGTTAATGCGAACTTCTGCAGCAGAAAGTCATTCCTGCTTTACAAGAAAGACAATGTTTAGACACTATTGTCTTTATGCAAGATGGTTCAATACCCCAAATTGCACGACAAGTGAAGGAACTGCTTCATGCTCATTTTGGAGATGAGCGGGTGATTTCGAGAACTTTTCCAACTGCATGGCCTCCTCGTTCCCTTGTGACTTCTGGTTGTGGGGATACTGGAAAGATAATGTCTATGGAGGCAGAATACGGACTGTCCCTGAATTGAAAGCAAGCATAACACGCCATATCACTTCGATTCCTCAGGAAACCCTTCGCTCTACTGTGGAACATGCAATAATGCGCTTTGAACATGTCATTGAACAAATGCTCTGATTTTATAAATTTCTCTGCTTCTAACTTGTTTTTGTTATTGTTCATGCGCCTTTGACGTAGCGGTCAAAATGTGAACTAATTTTTTTTTATTGCAAAATTCTCTTCCCCATGGTCTGTATAACATATCTCAAGTTTCGTCAAAATCTGATTACCAGAACGGCCGCTAGAAGGGACTAAATTGTGTCACCAACCTGTGTTATTTCTGGACTACTGCTACAGGCATAAGGTTAATTACTATGCTGGCCTAATATCGAGGTATTTATCAATTGACACTCTGGTGGACTATACCATTATTAGATGCAAGGGAGGTTGGTGGATTGCTCGACCGGTTTATGAGTGATATGATTTTTTTCACACTATCTGATCATTACATACACATCTTATATATTAGCTACTACTGTTAGTATCTGACATTGATTGTAATATTGCCAGTGATGCCGCCCAAGCAGTTATCATCGCAGAAACTTTCATCAACATGCGGGGCCACGGGAGGCACCCCTTTGAAGAACTTTTCTGAGGAATTTTCACTATCGGGGATTCAAACGGCGATTTTTATCGCTATTTGAGCGTCCGGAATTCTGGGAGCTGATTTCGAAAGAATTCTTGAATAAATTAAATCAGCTCATAGACGGCAAATTATCTGTTTTGACAACGTATTTAAATAGTGCTACGCAGCAACTAAATGCGCTATCTACAACTGCGGATGATGTCGATGCTAGATGTGGTGGCCTGCAAAAGCGACTAGATCATCTTGAGAACGAACTACATCCCCCAATTAGTTCAAGAATCGATCAGTTGGCCCTGGAATAGATAATCTGGAACAGCATTCGCGTCGAACAAATATGCGTGTCTTTGGTTTACCTGAGCAAACGATGCAGGCGCTGCAAGACTCATTGCTATCGTTCTTTGCTGAAAACCTGGACATTACGTTAAATACGAGGGTGTTTTGAAAAGTAATGCCTCCATGGCTGTAACTTTTTTATTTGTTAACCGATTTTCAAAATTCTATTTGTACGTTATACTCACATTTGTCCTCTATGTAATGCACTATTCACTTTTCGACATAGTCCCCATCCCTTTCCACGCATTGCGCCAACGCGTGACTAGTTGGGTGAACCCGTCGGAGAGAAATTCCGGAGTTGTCGACGACACCAGGATTGAATGGCAGCGTTTATCTCGCCGTCAGAACAAACTCATGTCCCTTAAGGGGCTCTTTCTTCTTTGGGAAGCGGTGAAAGTAGCAAGGTGCAAAGTCATTCATCTTTGAACTGTAGGCGCTGCAACGCCTCTGGTGTGTGGCGACTCGTGTGCGGGCGGACGTTATCGTACTCCAGAAGAGGGTCCAAAGCTGCCATTCAATCCTGGTGCCGACAGCAACTCCGGAATTCCTCTCCGACGAGTTCACCAACTAGTCACGCGTTGGCGCAATGCGTGGAAAGGGATGGGAACTATGTCGAAAAGTGAAGTGTGCATTACATAGAGGACAAATGTGAGTATAAGATAGAAAAAGAATTTTGAAAATCGGTTAACAAATAAAAAAGTTACAGCCATGGAGGCATTACTTTTCAAAACGCCCTCGTACATCGGATATCGTAACAGCACAGCATCTGGGGCCACATTCTTTTAACAACTTCCGCCCTTAAATCGTACGGTTTTCTTCATATCTACTCCGAGATCTGGTGTCACGTTCAGGGCAGGTATGCGCAGTGGAAATTAGGTAGTGAACGTAAAGACAACAGAGCACTCATTTTGGCAGATAAACTTAACAATAAATTTATTCAGCTTCCTTTATAATAATCAGTACAAGAGTTACTGAATACAAACACCTAATTTGTGGGCACACGACCCTACTAAAGCGTAGGGTACGGGCAGAATAAACTGTCCCCCACAATGGTCGCCGAAAGGGACCTTACAATTTAACAGCAAGTAGAGAATAATTACAAAGAATTAATAGAGTCACAAAAATTGTTATAGCCAGTCTAGGCTGTTACTAAAGGAATCGTCGATGAACGGATTCGATTGACAGTGATAAGTCGTTATAACAAATAACTAATGCCAGAAGTAATTATCAGACTTCTTCATCATAGGGTCTTCTCGACGCCTGCCATCTATGGAGGTCCTCCTTTCCAGCGGGTAGCTCAAGCATCGCACGAAGCATTGCGTACCTCTAAAGTGGCCTCCATAGAGGAATTAACGACCGAGGACATGACGAACTCTAACAACGAGAAATAGAAATGAGAGCATTAATAAAATTAAACGACTGGTCTCAGCAAAAGAGCAAGCTTAGGCTTAGATGTCTTTAATTTTTACTTTTAATTTCTATTCCGTTTAAGACGCTTCAAAAGCAACGTGAGTAATAATGTAATTAAAATAATGTAATTAAAACTTAAAAGCTAGCGAGTCCTTCAGCGGGAGCGAAACATTAGCGATAATGCGGAGAGACATTACGCACGTAGGAACAGATTATGCTATATGGAACGGTACTCACCTGCGATAAGGGAAGACGTGGCCTAGTCCTTCCCGAATCCAGCCGGCAAACGTCCAAGGAATCACGAACACAGTGGGTTCTTGACGTTTCACTTCTTCGTGAGCGAGGTCGGGAACTGCATCCAAAATCTGGTTTAGAGGAATGCCTGCGACGGTCACCAATGCGTGTAACGGGCTCTCGTCCCGGACAGTGGCGGGCAGGACGATGAACGGCGGCGGCTGACGTGGCGACAGGCTGGAACGCTCGGTAGCGGGCTCCTGTTCGATTCCTACGTTGATAGGGCCACTCTCTCGTTCCGACGCTCCAGACACTAACACACACGGCGAAGACGCTGTGGGCGAGTCGCAAAAAAAATCTGTAAAAGTAAAAAATGACACGGCGGGCGGCATCGCTGCAGAGGTCTTGAGAATTGTCCGGTAACTTTCGTTTTGCTCAGCAGAGAAACATTTGTATTGCGAACGATACTGTTCTCCTCACGTACTTGTGGCCTAAGTTCAAAGGTGACATCTAGTAATTAAGAATCGAAGGAAACTGAAGTCACGCCAATCTCGGATTACTGTAGCAAAGATCTTACCAATAGACACTATAGGCTCCTTCGCGAAGCCATGGTCTTTCTATGGGGCGAAGCGAAGGCCAGGGTTGGCACGTCCAACGCCTGGAGCTACAGATTCCGCCGGTAAGATCAAGTGTATTGTCACTGTAGCTGATAGGGACTGATCTATTTATAAATTTCCTTTATGTTATTTCTACATTGTTAATTTGTCTAGCCATCATTATACCCTTTGTGTAAGGCCTTGCTTATTTATGCGTTTAGTTGTAATTTATTGATCTGATTGGCTGGTTAATACATTTATTGTTAATTAATAGTGCTTATAGGTTTGTCTGCTTTGTGGTTAATTTTAACTTACCTGTTTTGTCTTATTGTCTAACTCTTTCTTTTTAATTTTGAGTATTAGTTTAAGTTTATGCGTGCATTCCAGCACTGCCAGCAATTTCTCATATTTATCTGTGTCAAGATCTTTTGTTCAATTTTGTTGCTAACATTAGTTTATTTATCTCGCTGTTTATTTTAAGGCTTTGGGCCTTAAAACATGGCTCAATAATGGATTTTTTTAATCCCCGTTTCGATAGTTCAGGCCATTGATGGCCTGTTTAATCTGTCGGCCACAGTCCAAAAGTCTGCTCTATCATTTTTTGTTTTGAACGTCCGAAGTATATTCGCTAATCTTGACTGTTTACAGTCGAATCTCGGAATGTTACAAATTGAACCACAGATTCTAATATTTACGAAAACCTGGTTGAGTAATCAATGGGAAGCTCCTATTTTTGCAGGTTATCAAGCGGTGTCCATTGCTTGCTCAAATAAGAGAGGAGGATATAATTACATATGTGAATGTAATGGAAACATTTGGGCAGCCCTCTGCGTGGTCGCCATTTTGCAAATGTTGAAGATCTGAACACAGCATCCAGGCGTGGGTAAAAGGTACTCCGAAAGAATGTTTCCAGAGGGCCTAGAAAGGCTGCCACACCACGGGAAAAAGTGCATTAATTTAAAAGGAGATTATGTTGAATAGCTGGATCTAACAGCCGGTGTGTAACCTGTCTGTGCAAGTCAGAAAAAAATAAAATGTAAATCAATATAGTTTGCCCCTCTTATTTTTTCGAAGAAAATTGTCTAAGGCCAGAAAAAAATGTTATTCCTTTGGGAAAAGGTCTGATAAATATAGTGGATGTAGTAAATTTTCATATCCTAACTCCTCCAATTTCTGTTCGATTAATTTTGCTGTATGAAAACGGGAATTGTCATGAAGAATAGGCCCTTTCCTATACAGGGTGGTCAAGAATGAAATACCATGTACAGTTTGTAGCGGGGAACAATATTTTTCCTATAAACATGGGTCCGGAAATGCATCCTTACAGAGATAATGCAACTTGTACGAGATAGGAATGGATGTGCGTTACCCGGACGGCAATGGTAGGGTCCATGTAAATTAGGATCTAAACATGTAAATTATTCGTGTCCTCTCCTTTAAAAGAGAGGAAACGAAACATGTAACTCCATTGTCGTACAATGGATCGCTTGACTAATGCGGAGCTGGCGGACATGCATCTCGTCTACGGCGAGGCACAGGGTAATGCTACTGAAGCAGAAAGGATTTACCAACAGCGTGTGGAGAAGTCAGTGATTCTCCGGACATCTTCACCAGAGTTCGCGAGACTAAACACCTGCATCGAGGCTCAGGGTCGGCATTTTGAACACCTACTGTAATGTCATTCCTACCTCGTACAAGTTGATTTATCTCTGTAAGGATGCATATCCGGACCCATGTTTAAAGGAAAAATTTTGTTCCCCGCTACAAACTGCACATGGTATTTCATTCTTGACCTACCTTTCTGAATCATCCTGTACACAACAGAAGAGTGTTTTGCTAAGTTTCTCGTGAAAAGCATCAAGCGGCTAGGAGTACCTGAGGTGATAGATCAGATATCACAACTTTCTTGGGATGAAAGTGAACTTTAGCCTTTTTGTTTAGAGGATCTTCACTGTCTACCCATTGACATGACCATTGAAAATTGTCATACAGGACCCACTTCTCGTCACACATCACAATTCGAAATAGAAAAGGGTCAGTTTTATTCCGCAAAATGAACCGGAAAGAAATGGACATACGTTGTGCTTCGTTGTCTTCGCTCAATTCATGGGGTACCCATTTTTCCAGCTTGTGCACTAATTTTCTTTAAATGTT
Source organism: Rhysida immarginata (assembly GCA_023313115.1). Classification (NCBI taxonomy): domain Eukaryota; kingdom Metazoa; phylum Arthropoda; class Chilopoda; order Scolopendromorpha; family Scolopendridae; genus Rhysida; species Rhysida immarginata. Next base: position 53,279 of record JAHWFO010117766.1, on the reverse strand, counting down.
CACAAATAGATGTCTGATTAATTCCAAGCCTGTATGCAAGTTCTCGTGACGTTAGCCGGAGATTTGACTCCGCTAATAATTTTAAAAAGTCATTATCAACTTCCGATAGAAGTCCAGAACGGATTTTATCTTTAATTTTTTTAACCTTTTTTGGGTTTCACATTCCGAAATTGAGTTCTCGCCATATGCTTTCTTCATATTTCTTGCAGCCTCAGCTGAACATATGCCGAGTGTTAACTCGTACAAAAAATATCCAAATCTGGTCAGTTGTCATGACAAACTGTGTCCAAAACCTTGATTAATAATTTATTTGCATTATCAGCACCAATTCATGCCTACAAGTTTGAATATTTAAATTTCTTATACTAAATTTTATTCTTATATTAATAAACTAGCTGATTTGCCCGGCGTTGCTCGGGCTGTTTGTTTGATGAAATTTTGCAATATCTGAATATGAATATAAACGAAAAAGCCTTAATAAAGTATATATTCACTTTAGAAAAATGAAAAAAATGCTCGCACTGGAATTTTGTTAATTTGGTTCACCCAGGAAAATGCGACAATGCATCCTCCTTAACATTTTAAAATGTCAAAGAAAGGCTATGAATATTGATTTATTTCTGTCTATATTAAAAAATACTTCATAGATGGATTGAGAGAGTCGAGGAACTCTATTTACAGCCTCATCAGCATCTCTCATCAACATGTAACCGTTTCAATAGAGTGGTATTCAGTCACAGAGTGTGGAATCATGTCTTGAATGTGGTTGTTTATATTGTTAGTATCAATTTTAGAACAAGGATTGGCGTCTCACACAATCAGTTGAGATCTTTAGAATTTTCTAATATGTTTAGATAAACATTATCTATAACTTCTCGAAAACGTCATACATTGTTACATCATCATGCGAAGACATAATTTAAGCGTTATTATTGGTAGAAATGCGATTAAACATGTCTCCAGGAGTGAGCCGTGGAGTAAATAGCTGTCTGGCTGATTTGTTTTTGAAGATTTTGGGCCTGAGGAATAATTAATTCAAAACCAATCCTCAAAGTTAAACTGCGTACAACTGTACCAACAGACAAGAAAAAGGACCAGGAATCATTTTCCACAAAAATAAATCAAAAATACGTAACTAAAATGAAAATACGTAACTGAAAGACAATCGAAACGAAATTGAAATTGAAACCATGATCGAAAAATTATTTATAAAATATAATAAAATACTTGGTTTGGTTTGGTTTTGTTTGTTTGGTATTAACGTCCTTTACAACTGCTATGGTCATTTCAGGACGGCGTTATAGGGGCCGCAAATTTTGCCTCGCAAGGGTTCTTTAACGTGCAGCCGGCAAACGACTACACGGGACCAACGGCTTTACTTCCCTTCCGAAGGAAGTGCGTGATCTCAGGATTTACCCCTGAAAAATCCTCGTCGTCCTCGGCCGGGATCGAACCCGCGTACTCGGGCATCAGAAGCGATCACTCAACCTGCTGAGCCACCGAGGCCGATTAATAAAATACTTCAAATACAAAGTAAACGAAAAGATAAACTTATCACTCCGTGATCGGTGTGTGAAAGAATTATTAATCAGCTACTCTTGTGTTTAGCCATGTGTTTTGCATAATCTTCACTCGGCCATGACAGTTTTGGGCATGGAGCTTCCCAATTTGCTTCAAGTTACAACAATAGGAGTCGGAGTCATTGGTTATAATCATTTGTGTGCAGTATTGCCAATTTAGCCTTTTTTTCACGCGCTTGTCTTTTGTTGGACATTTTTAATAAAAATTAAACAATGCACAGCAACCATCTACCATTCATTTACAAGTCTTCAATTCTCTTCAAAAACTCTCATCATTATTCATTGGTGAACTTATTATTTTTTCTTATTATTTGTTATTTTATCTTCTCCATTTATAAATGAGTATAGAATCATTCATTAATAAATAAACATTTTATACTACTTCGTAAATTAATGTATAATGCACAAAATAATGAAAATGAGCTTTTAAATTGGACACATCCCTGCTAAATTGGCAACACTGCTTGTGAACGATTCAAGATATTTTTTCCCCTCTTCGCAACCTCCGGAGGTATCAGAAAAGCATGAGCAGTGTCCATGGCACTTTTGGTTATGGGGAACCTTTAACATTAAATTATTTTTTATTAACAGGAATAAACAATAACATATTTTTTATTATTTTTATAAAAACAAAGTTCTGGTCATAATTGTAATTTTAATTTATTATCACAGAGGCTAGAGTGGCGTAATAATGGAACTGAGATTGAGCATATAAAAATTAATAATTATGCTGAAGAAATTGTCTTGAATCAAATTTTTGATCAATTTAAGCTTTGTATCGTGCCAAGCTTACAACAATGGAAGGGTAACCAATTATGGTAGGCTATGATCGTGCACCTTCGAAAGATAGAGGCGGCCATGTTGATAGTTAAACAACGTAAGCGCCAGCTTGAAGAAATAAAGTCTTCTCTTGTTTGTGTGGTTGCCACGGCTCCTAACAAGCGCGCTCACAAACGATATCTCATTGTAACAAAAATAATCATCGTTGAAGTCGCAACTTTGTTGGCACTTTTCATTGTTGCGTTGTCTTTCTCATTAAAGTTTTTGACTCCGATGACTCCAGCTTGAAAGCAGGAGTTAAGGGAGTTAACCCGAGTCGCACTCCAAGCGAATCAAGAAACAAACTCCGAAAGACTCCAAGCGTACCCTGATGTTGGAGGTCAAGGGAGTTAACTCCGAGCGAATAAAGAAACGGAGACCAAATGACTCGGAGCAAATAAAGAAACTGAATCCGAATGACTCAGTCACGGGAGTCACTCAATGTAAAATTCATTGTTTTTAACAAACGAAAAAAAATACTGATTGCTAAATTCCAAGATGGAAACAATGAAGATTACATTGTTGTTTGGACTGAGATGGTCAGGTGACTTTAGTACTGGGGCCTGTCTTTTTCGTCGGCTGCGGCATGTATTGATTTCATCAACCATTGTTCATCCATCCGATTGTTGATGCAAACACCACAGGCTGATTATTCACACATGCAAGGAAACGAACATAAAACCAAGTATATCTGTACATTTAAAAATGGACGTATGTATGTATTGTAACCGCCCCCCTCCCCTCAAGTAACTAAAAGCAGGCTGGAGCGTGCCAAAAAACCCAGGAAGGCAGCTAGTAAATAAGTACGAAGGATAAAAATCAAATTAACCCCACAAAACAAGTTTCATAAAAAAAATAGTTGATACCCAACCCCAAAAAGATATAAAAATTCTAAGATAGAACTACAAGGAAAATAACACAGCAAATACGTTTAGCCCTTGTCAGGCGAAGAAAGATTTATTTACAAATAGAAGATTAATCCAAAAAAAAATCAAAAAAATAATACAAAACATGGTCGCCGGAAAACATAATAAATAACAAAAAAGCTAGCAGGTAATTCTTCTACGAATTCTTCTTGGGTTCTTTTCACATCGCAGATAAAGTCTCTGGAATCAATCGTCGACAAGGGTAAGGTAAAAAAAAAATAACAAAAATACAAAAAAATACGAAAGGAAGAGAGAAAAAAAAAATTCAAGTAATAAAGCAAAATACTAATTTCTAGAGAGGCACACGGACTTGGCTCAGATCAAATTAAATGCAATTAAGTTATCTCACGAACGGCTAATCTTCTTTACCGTTATTGTTACTCATTAGTTAATTAAGTCGCCAGAAATTTTTTTTTCTTCCTTTTTTTTTTTATTTCTTGAACTGGCCAGTTAATTCAAAATATACATCTAACCTTAAGCGGGGCTAGGAATAATTCTGAGCTCAATTCCGATATGCCGCTCCTAAGTCAGCTTCGACGTTGAATATGGTGCTTAAATCACGTTCCATGGATTTTCTTCATCGAGGAAAAACGGAGTCATTCTTCAGACCTCATCACGGTGGATCGATTGACAAAATTTCCAAGCCGAATTCTAACATTGAAGAATGCGCTGGGTCCGTAAATCTTCTATTGCAAGTCAATTGAACGCTACATAAGAAGGCGTCGTGTAGACCTTTTGTATGGGAGGTCTACTGTAACCCTGTGGGCATAAGAAAAGTTACATAAATAAAACGAAGCTACTCTAAAAAATACTATTCAGAGTCATCGAGGAGACATGGGGTCGTCACTGAAACATAATCAAACTATGTCCACTGCATTAACTAAATGGGTCCAAATTTCATGTCTACAATCAGTCGTCAGGGTCGGAGCACTTCCGCAGAGCAGATCGGAGGTAATCCATCTTCTCCGGGCTGGTATAAGTCACTGCATTCCGCTAGCAACCCTGCCTGGCTCCGGCAAGGAGGAGAAAAACATCTTTACTAGGCTCCAAGCCGGACTCCAAGGCTTAGATCAGGAGGAGTTGTTTCCTCGGCAGGATCGACGACCTAACTGCCTAAACCAGTTCTCCACATTTCCAGCAAACATTTTCAACAATAGGCAACGGACCGCCGGCAACGCGCGGCGTGCACCGCGCTCGTTAAAAAAAACCGTAATCAAAGTCCAAGATGCAACAATAACATTGTTGAAATAATAAAAACTGCAGCAACAAAAAAAGGCTTAACGCTCGAGGTGAAAAGAAAAAAATAAAATTAACAAACAAAAGACAAAAGGCTTAAATTCATACACAAGCAAAAAAAATTAAACTACAAGACAATACAACAATATTTTTTCATAAAAATAAAGAAAGTACCTTCAAGGATAGTTTTATTTAATACCAAATTCTTAAAAGCCAAGCATACCTAAATATATAGGTCAAAAAAATAGATCAAGTTTACTCCCTCTCGTTCTAGAATCAAAAAAAAATTAAATATCAAATGCGAATCCCACACGTAAAAGTGGGACGTTACAGTATATATATTTGTCTCTTATACAAATCTACAGTTTTATTCCAATCTTGATGAGATTGTGCACACTTCAAAGCAAGAGGAAGAGCACTATCTACGTGACATTTCTCAAAAAAAGTTTTTTCGAAATTATTCAATAAATATCGATATTCAGATGGTAGTGCCATCCTTTGAGAGCATTTTAAAGCGATTTTCTATGTATGGTTTTAATTTCAATATTTTGTGTCGCCATCTATTGTGGGGGCATTTTAAAAGTAGTATTTTCGATTATTAAACATGAATTACTATTACCACGGTCTATAGATATCTATGGTCATCGAGCTCCATTGTTAAAATGAAGCTAAAGTTTCTAGCTCCCGGTAGGGCGGAAACTCTATTGAAAAGTGGCGCTGCATGTACAATCTGCCCAACTGAGCCTGCAGCGCCACCCTATCGGAAGACAGAAACTTTACTTTCGTATTCAGTTTCAATGAAAATCTCTATCGTAGATTGCGGTCGGGAATAGTGCGATCTATGCAGCACCTGGCGCGATCTGTTTTCCTTAGCTTCTCGAAACAATGGAAAATGGCCGAAGCTCGGTGACTGTGCTATTACTAAAAAAATTTATTTATTTTTTGTCCGCAAAAAATGCTTTGTTGCATGAAAATGAGTTTCGCGTGATAAACTTTGAATACCATTGTTGTAGCCGTCGATTTTTTCAATCTTAATATTAGCGACTTCAGCTGCCTACAAAATGGCGGATGAAATGGGGAAGCATCATTGTTGAGATCTAAAACTAATAATGATAAATGCTATCACTAACAATGGTAAACGCATGCTCTTCCCCATTTCATCCGCCATTTTGTACGGCACATGAAGTCGCCAATATTTAAGATAAGTGATTTGTCTGCTTTTTCCGGGGGTGATGGAGGAAATAATATTACATAAAATTAGGGTGCTCTGAACTGTCTTTTTTTTTTAATAATGATTATTTTTCGGCTTTTTCCAGGCTACATTTGAGAATAACCTGCCTCGATTTTTATAGTCTTCAAGAACATAATAAGTATGGGGTTAAAGGTGATTGGATAAAACTGAGGTAACGTCATTTGTTTGAGTAATAGGGATTGGGGTGATGGAATTTGGATGAGTGAAGTGAAGCATGGGGGGGGGGGGAGAGGAGGAGGAATGAGGATGAACAGCTTATATAATAAATATATGAATTAATAAAGGTATATACTTACAAAATTATATAAAAGGTAATTACAAGTAATTATCTTAGATGGTTCTATATGTTGTTGCAGTTAAAGAATTATAAAATTTAGTTACAATCATATTATTACCAACAGTATTTTGTCAATTATTTTTTTTAATCATTGAAGATTTACAATCAATTATTTTAAAGTCAATTATATGCCAATGAACGGGGCCCACGCGCAGTTTGCGCGGTAATTAGAATCATCAAATTTAATTCATTCAAATTGTTTCGTTTGATGAACTCCATTTTCTCCTTTATTTATAGTTTTGTCATTGAATGATGATAAAAATTGTTGCTCAGACAACAATAGTCAGGTAGCTTTTCAGTTCCAGCGTGTGCTTTAAGTGAGGACGAACAATGCTTAAACGTGCAACAACAATGCAAAACTGTTTCCGTGACGAACTCACATATTCTCCTTCATTTATAGTTGGATTAATAAACACTGTATTAAAAGAATGAATAGATTGGTATCATACGTATATATATATACAGCATAAGGAAGGAATAACTTAATAATAAAGAAATTTACTAATGCTGAAAATGGATCTAGGCTATTACGAGGGGAGTTCAATACGTAATGCAACACATTTTTTTTCTCGGCCAATTTTGGTTGAAAAAACTGGACATGTCCTATGGAACATTTTCAAACATTTCCGCTTCGTTTCGTATAGTTTCATTGACGTCCGATAGGTGACAGCGCTATAGTGAGCTGTTAAAATGGCGTCTACAATGGAGGTGCGTTCCAAACAACGGGCAGTGATTGAGTTTCTTTTGGCGGCAAACCAGGGCATCTCAGATATTCATAATGTCTACGGTGATCTGGCAGTGGACAAAAGCACGGTGATTCGTTGGGCAAAGCGTGTGTCATCATCGCTGTCAAGGTCAAGCAAAACTGTCTGATCTCCCGCGAGCTGGCCGGCTGCACAGCTCTGACTCCTGCAATGTCGGAACATGCGAACACTCTCATTCGAGCAGATCGACGGATCACAATCAAATACTTTTGACAGATCACTATTGTTGTCAGCTCTTAGACGGAAGGCCTGATAACGGAAACGTAATACATTGTTGGCAAGGCATGTTAACAAAGCAGCGTGAACAATTGTTTTCAGTTTCTTCTCGTGTACCACTTCAGACTTTAGAGAAAGAAAGATGTTATAAAATATAGATCCGGAGTTCGTCGGAGTTTTCTTATATATGAGTATGTGTTAGGTAAACCAAAACTTAAAAACGTAAAGAAACAGTCAATGTTGTGATGGATTATTGAACGGTTATATGAGCTCGAATATTCCAAAAATGAATACAAAAGCTTTAAAATACCTTGATTTTATCAAGTGCAGGCTCATGATTGCTTCAGTGCAGTGAGTAAGGAATAATAAACCTTTGAAGCTGCAGTTAAGTTTCACACATCCACTTTCAGCCCCCCCCCCCCCCCGCCCCCGTTCATAACCACCGTGTTTCCACACATAACTTGTAAAATCCACTCTGCCAAAGGGGAAGAGCAGCTTTCCAGGATTGTGTTTTGTCACTAATAAATAGTTTTTTCTCTATTTTGGGATTTTGATTTTTTAGGTTTTGTCCAGGCTTTGCAGCGTTCTGGCCCACTATGCAGTGTGGGGAAACGTGTCTGTCTGTCTGGCTGTCTGACTGTCCGTCCGTTCTTCTAACTCCTCTAAGGCTATGAAAGATTTTTGATATCGGTCTTCGTCAGTCGATGAATATGGTTCATGACAGAAACAGTCACAATTATTATCTAAATCAGTTCAACAGCACGTGCACAATTGTTTGATATATTACATGCCACATATTAGCAAAGAAAGTTTCAATGAACCGTAATAGTTTCACTAAACCAGATGGCTTTGAACCAGTATCGACTATCATGAATTTTATGTTATATTCATTCATGAGATATCATTCCAAATTGTTTGATAATCACATTCCATATCTTAGCATTAAAAGTTCCAATGAACCATAATGGTTCCACTAAATTAGGTGCCTTTGAACCAGTTTCGATTAGCATGAATTTTACGTTATATTCATTCATGACACATCATTTCATGTTGTTTAATATGTTTCATGCCATATCTTACCATTGAAAATTTTTGAGAATGTCAAAAGGGTACCATTAGAGCACGTGCAATTGCATTATTTGATGTATTACTTACTATATCTTACCACTGAAAATTGCTAGGTGGAGTCGTGAAAGCTGTGTTATGAATTATTATAATGTAAAAGAATTGAAAATCCAAACTGGTTCAAAGGTTCGTGGTTTAATTGTATCATTATGGTCCGTTTCAATGCTAAAATATTGCATGTAATAAACAAAACATTTTGGAATTGTGTCATAAATGAATATAACGTAAAATTCATGATAGTCGATACTGGTTCAAAGGCAACTGGTTTACTGGAACCATTATGGTTCATTGAAACCTTCTATTCTAATATGTGGCATGTAATATATCAAACAACTTGGAATGATGTGTTATGAATTAATATAACGTAAAAGTAATGAAAATCATAATTGTTTCAAAGGTATCTGGTTTAAGTGTATCATTATGATCCATTGTACCTTTCAATACTAAAATATTGCATGTACATATACCAAACATATTGGAATTGTGTCATAAAAGAATATAACGTAAATTTCATGTTAGTCGAAACTTGTTCAAAGACACCTAGTTTAGTGAAATTATTATGGTTCACTGGAACTGTCAAAGCTAAAAAATGGCATGTAATATACCAAACACCTTGGAATGATATGCCATGAATGAATATCATGATAGTCGGAACTGATTCAAAGGCAGCTGGTTTAGTGGAACCATTTTGATTCATTGGAGCTTTCAATGCTAAAATAATGGCATGTTATATATCAAACAACTTCAAATGATGTGTCATGAATGAAAATAACTTCAAATTCATCATAGTGAATATAGGATCAAAGGTACGTGGTTTAATGGTATCGTTATGTTCCATTAGAAACTTTAAATGTTAACATAGGGCAGTTTGAAAATATGTTTTTACGAATGCTGTAGTTTTGACTTTTGGTACTTGATTATACCATTCCTTAATGGTTTATTAATCCTAAATCTTTTTCATGTGTTCATTTTGGCTGTGCATTCAAATTCAGATGAATCAAAATTTCTTCGAATTTTAGCCCGAGCAACGAAAAAAAAAAGCTTTCAATTTAAATAGAAATAATTCATGTTGAAAACTCAAAAATATTTCTTTTAAAAAGCTCATAATGGCTGGCGCCTCCAAAGCCGAATCTAAAAGATGAATTTTTTCTAAAAACAAATTCTAAGCTTTTTTCATGTGTTCTTCTTCTGAATATTCACACAAAGAAATGGCAACATTTCAACAAAAAAGACCCCGAGCAACGCCGGGTAAAACAGCTAGTTTCCTATATATACGTAGATATAAAGATAATTAATTTCTACGTTTTTAAGAGACTTATCTGCAGTTTTAGTTTTTTTCATCATTGTGGTAGTATTACATGGCTGTGTGTTAATTTTAACTTTATAGCTTACTTCTATGTTGCCTTTTAAAACCGGACAAACATACATTGCCTTTTATATGTATAGATTGCATATGCTTAACTGACGTTATTTTCTTACCATCCTATTATACAGAGTGATATGAACTTGAGTCCTGGAAAGATTCATTCTCTTTAATAAATAAACTTCTTTAAGGTTAAAAATATATTTTTTACATTATTATAAAATTTATTTCAATGACTAATTTATTAGAAGTCATTAAAACTTCTTTGTCTGTGTAATATTATGAAATATGATCTACTATAAGTAATAATAAATTGCCAATAGAGGAATACGATCGATATATACGACGTTGTTCTAAAGATAAAATTTGGGCCGAAGCCTTCTTTGATCTTAAGCGCTTCTTAAAATCATTAAGGAGTTCATTTGCATATCTCCCACCTGTGCTTAGCAAAGTAAAATTTCCGGAAAGTGGAGCTATTACATTTTTTCCTCCGTTATCGTTGCTTAATTTGTTATTTAACTCTCTGCTTCCTCCCATTACACTTAATTGTCTGCGGTCCATGATTTGCTTTCATCTCTTTGATCGCCGCACTAGTTGTAGAGTTTCTAGCTTAATGTGTTAAGCAAAAAACAACATACTTCAACTAATCGACTGAAATTAAGTTCACGTTAAATAATGTTGATCCTATTAGTGTGTGAAAAAGGTTTGTTGTCGTTTAGAAAGCTTAAATGAACTTCTTCTTTACTTCCCCACTTAAGGCATTAGCAATAGAAAGTTGAGTTCGGCGTATCATATATTCTATTGATCGATTTTGGAATGGCACTAGAGGAAGGTTTTAAAAGGTTTCATATTGAAAAAGGAAATATGTGACTTGAAAAAAATTATTTTGTTCTACTGACTTAATTTTCATTTGTTCTATTTAAAGAACCTACTGTATTTTAAAAGTTTTTCTGCAAAAGATATGATCTTTAGCTATATAAACTGGCTCCTTAAAATTTGAAACAAAATTAAAACCGGAATGATTTAATAAATACTTGAGTAAAAAATTTTATTTAGAAAGATTATTTATACATGACAACATCTAAGATTGGAACGTACAATATCTAGCCCTCTATAAAGATTTAAGTTATTTAGATTCAATTTAATATGATACCAGATTTGTTTAACATTTGTAATTTCCTGATGATTTGAGTTAGCGAAATTCCCAGTGAGCATTATACCGTATATACCCGGATATATGCCATGTTATATTTTCAGAAATCTGATAGAAAAAAGTGATCTCCGTTTAAATTCGCGTGCGACGGAAAAGAAAATATTTTTTGCTCGGCGCTATTTTGATTTTTTAGCAAACGCGAACGCTTTCGTTCGCGAATCACTTTCGGATTGCAGAAAAGCATTATTTTTTGCAGTTTCTTGCCATATGCTATAAAAAAGGAGGTAAAACTATAGATATAGATGCAGAATGTTTATTTGCTATTCTTATGCTTATTTTTTTTGTGTTGACCCCAGTTCCTGGATAGGAAATGTCAACGCGTTAGATCTATGACTGCTCAGAGGAAGGAATAAGTTACTGTGTATTAATCGAGTAAATACTGTGTATTAACAAAATGTACTGTGTATTATTTCTTCCTTTCTCCGAGTATGCCTGCTGACGAAAGTACTGTATTAACCGCAAGTTACACAATTAGGTGAATGGATCAAAATCGCATGAAATGATATTTCAAAAAATCTGTCGTCAGCGAACTCACAAGAATAATGTTCCTAATAATAATCGGCACTGAAGACGATATTTTATGGGAGTAAGAAGAAGAGGAGAACTCTTCTCAAGTGATGAAGAAAGTGAATATCAAAATTACATTTTATTTTTTATTATTTTTTTTTAAATTTATGGCTTTAGTTTTATAAATAAATTATGTTTTGAAATGTACATGTATTTAGTATGTTTCGCTTGATTCCATTTACCATTAAATTAAATTCATTGAAAAGAAAAAAAATCACGTGGATTATATTAATCTTCAGTACATTGAAAAAATAGAGTTCGGTTTAAATTTCAGAATCGCCAGTAATCAGTCTCCAAAATCGCCACCAGATGGCGCCGAAGCCTAGCTCCCAGCAGCAGCCACCAGAGGGCAGAAGAACAGAGACACTAGGAAAAAGAGGAAATCAAAAAACTCACACCTGATCGAGACATACACCTGGCAGGACCACCATTCTGATTGAATCATTATTATTATTATTTTCTACGAGGGTTGTGGCAAAAGCCATGGCAACTATTTTTTTTCTTGAATATACCAGTCCAGTTGGAAAATGTGACATATACAGACGAAAGGACAAGGTGTTAACTACATGTCTGGACAATGAATAGCACTGAAATATCGTAATACACTAATTTATCACGGTAGTATACAGGGCAATATGGCCCTCACGGTGCAAAATAATGACAACACAGTACACATAAAGTTGACATGACAAACCTGGGCCTAAAGACCTTCAAAGTAGTCCCCTGCTACTGTCACCACACGCTGCCAACGATGTGGGAGGCACTGAATATCATCAGCCTCAGGCACTGAATACCATCAGCCCGAATGTTGCTCATCACTGGTTGACACACGTCCTTGCTGAAACTTTCCTACCCACCGTGCTACTGTACGGTATGTAGGGCATTATTCCCAAGGGCTTCCACTAATTCACTGTGACATTCCATCGCATTTCTCCCTTGGAGAACGGCTATTTTGATGTAAGCGTGCTGCTCAACACGGGTTACTTCCATCTCGCACGACACTCACCAACTGTCTGATTTCACAGCCCTCGCTGCGTTACTACCAGCTATCACAGAGCCATCTGTTGTTCTGCATACACACTATGCCTGCAGAACTTCCACACGACACATATACGTTTGTGATCCGTTCACATATCTACAAGAAAAAAAATAGTTGCCATGACTTATGCCCCAACCTTCGTATTTTATCATGAAGTAATGTAATTGTATATATTATAATATTTGTACACGAATTAAACAGCCTTCACAAAAAAACCAATGGAGTCAGATCAGTTACATACACCACAGTTCACTCCAGTGGTGACCCGGACGTGATACTTAGACAGAACCACGTGGAGCAGAGCCAGCCAAGATAGCGCGGAGAACGAGGACGGCGGCAGCAATTGGCAGCAGGTCAACCGATCGGCGGTAGACTAATCACCAACGGAACACAGACCAGCCGACCGACGGCATCCATGGGACACAACAGCGGAAACGACAGCCAACAGGGACAACGGAGCAGCAAAGAGAAAAACAAATGGTACGTGCGACCATTTCATTGCCCCTGAACCCTACCACAAAGCCTCGTCGCGTGCTGCATTTGCATTTTCGCAGATAAGCGAAACATGGCGAAGCAACGAGCTCTGTCTATATTGGTGATCCAACACAAAGAGAAGAAAAGCCAACACGAGGCATACAGCCCTGCTGGCCCTAACCCTTTGTCCTCCATCCTAAGGCACCATGGCCACCGAGGCATCCACCCCGCAGATAGCACGTGTATCAATCAAACCACCGCCCTTCTGGAAAAATAACCCCCAGTTGTGGTTTGCCCAGAGCTCAATTCCCTGCCATCGCGCCTGACATTTTAAACGCGGTGCAAGACCTGATCTTACAGCCGCCGGCGACTGACGCCTATATTACACTTAAGAACAGGCTAATCCACATTTTCGCCACTTTCGTGCACACTTTTTGCGAAACGTTCATGATTTTCACCGAAAAGCATCCACATAGGTGGATTTACACTTTCGTGCACACATTTTGCCAAACTTTCAAGATTTGGTTGACATGCACCCACACCATGTCAACCTTCCGGAGTGAAGCCTCTAAATTAAAAACGCTTCTGCAGGGAATTGAGCTCGACGACCAGCGTCCGTCCCATCTGCTTGCAAGGATGCGTCGAAATTTCCCATGGAAATTTATTGTAGCTGACGTCACGCAACCCATCATCGGCGATGATTTTCTGACTCACTATAATCTCTTAGTAGACGTGAGAAACAATTGCCTGGTGGACGGCACCACCCAGCTAAAGGCCGCTGGGACCGCGCTCAGGTACCCTGCTACCTTAAGATGAATCTCGCTGCTCTCAAGCACGTCGCCCTACCATAACCCCTCCATTCTCCCCATTTTTTCCAAGCCCAGGCGCTTAGCTCTCGAAACACTAAAAGCGGCAAAAAAAGAATTCGATTTCATGCTAGCTGAAGGGATTATCAGACCTTCTAGCAGCCCCTGGGCCAGCCCCCTTCATATGGTTAGGAAGGCAAACGGCAGCTGGCATCCCTGCGGCGACTATCATCGCATGAACGCTATCACGATCCCAGACCGGTATCCTCTCCCCCACATCGGTATCCTCTCCCCCACATCGGTATCCTTTCCCCCACATACAGAATTGCACGCAGACTCTCCTTGACAAAAAAATATTTTCCACCACTGATCTGGCGCGCGCTTACCACCAAATACCTATCTTCCCAGATCATATCAAAAAGACGGCCATTACAACGCCGTTCGGACTCTTCGAGTTCGTTTCCATGCCGTTCAGCCTGCGGAACGCCCGTCAAACGTTCCAACGTTATATCCACCAGGCCTTGGCTGGACTAGAGTTCTGCATGCCGAATGTAGACAACATTCTCGTTGCGTTCAATACCCCTGAAGAACACGAACATTGCATAAGACAGGTGCTCCAGCGACAGCATGACCATGCTCTCAAAATCAACCCATCACGGTGTTCGGACAGCCCTCCGTCTCCTTCCTCGGATGCCAGATATCACGGGACGGTCTTTACCCCCTCCCTGAGAAAACAAAAGTAATCTCAGAATACCCGACGCACGCCCGCCGCCAGAAATATTTGGGCCCCTGACAACTGGGTACGTGTGGGCCCCTCTGGGCTCTGCCTCGTGCCTGATGCGTGGCTGACGAGGCCCCCCTTCCGTTGGGGCCCCGGACTAGAGTCCTGTTTGTCCCCCCTGGCGGCGGCCCTGCCCGACGCCAGAAACCATCGTTCAACTTCGACGGTTCCTGGCGATGCTAAATTTTTACCATCGGTTCTTGCCGAGCGTTGCCAGCACGCAAGCCCTCCTGAACGACCTGACGAAAGACTCGAGGAAAAATGACACGCGCAAGGTGCTGTGGAGCGACACTACTCTGGCGGCGTTCGAAAAATGCAAAACCGACCTCGTGCAGGCCGTTGCCTTAACATTCCCTGCCTCCGACCAGACACCATCATTCACGGTAGATGCTTCTGATTCGGCAATCGGAGCGGCGCTGCACGTTCATCGAGACAACGACTTGTGCCCTCTAGCATTTTTTCCCCGCGACTGAACAAAACTACTCCATTTATGACCGCGAGCTCCTGGCGATCTACGCGGCCATCAAACATTTCTGACATGAGCTCGATGGTAGCCAGTTCATCATATTCACCGATCATCGCCCACTCACGTATGCTTTCACCAGAAAGACAGACTCGTACTCGCCTCGCCAACAGCGCCAACTCGACTTCATCGCGCAGTTCAGCACCGACGTGCGCCATGTGGCGGGCTCAAGCAACGTGGTCGCCGATACCTTATCCCGCAAAGACGCGTTACGGCTCCCCGCCACCAATTTCACCGCACTGGCAGACGCTCAAATAAACGATAGCAAACTGCAAGTGCTCAAGATTTTCCACGTACTCCACGACCTCTCCCACCCTGGCGTGAACACCACGAGACGTCTGGTGACACAGCGTTTTATGTGTGGCCCTCCATAAACAAGGACGTTGCCGAATGAACCAGGTCGTGCATGGGCTGCCAACGTGCCAAAATACACCGCCATAGGCATTGATCAGACTACCTTCCACGAGATTCAGTCACATCCACATTGATGTATTGATGTCGTGGGACCTCTATCACTGTCAGACAACCATCACTACTTGCTGACGTGTATAGATCGCTACACACGCTGGCTGGAAGCCATTCCCCTGAAAGACATTAGTGCAGAGACCGTCGCACGAGCCCTTACCCATCACTGGATCGCCCGTTTTGGCGTCCCAGACACCATCACCACCGACCAGAGTCGGCAGTTTCAATCACACCTCTTCGCCACCCTGAGAGCCATGCTCGGAATCTCGCACATCCGCATGATGCCATATCACCCCGCAAGCAACGGTATGGTCGAGCGTTTCCATCGTTCGCTTAAACAGGCCCTCCGTTGTCACGGCCACCGCTGGATGGACTCCCTACCAGTTATGCTACTTGGACTACGTTCCGCCTACAAAAATGACATCAAAGGCACGTGCGCCAAGATGGTTTATGGTACTCCCCTACGCCTACCTGGACAGTTCTTCATCTTCCCAGTACCTCCCCAACCGAACCATCCGTTTTCATCCAAAACCTGCGCAACTCCATGCAGACGCTACAACCCACCCCGACCTCTGCTCACAACCATACATCGCACTTCGTGCACCCAGCCCTAGAATCCTGCACTTACGTGTTCGTCCGGGTCGAGACCGCGAAAACCACGATCTCGAATCCGTATGACGGCCCGGACACAGTCGTCACGAGAACCGCAAAACATTGCACGATCCGCAGGAACGGCCGGGAAGAAACCGTAAACATCGACCGTCTGAAGCCCGCCTTCATATGGTCCAACATGGCCGCAACACCGACGCCCACAACACCCCCAGTCACTGCACCAGCAGCACCTTCAACAACGACTGTGTTGCTTGCGACTCCCACCACTCCGATCACCACCAGATCCAGTAGGCAGGTACGTTTCAACCCCCAGTACCTATGACGAACG